>QQSS02200519.1:0-12189 GCA_003687565.2 Craspedacusta sowerbii
ATATATAGATATATATATGTGTGTGTGTGTGTGTGTATGTGTGTGTGTTTGTGTGTGTGTGTGCGTGTGTGAGTGAGAGAGTGCGTGTGTGTGTGTGTGTGTGTGTGTGTGTGTGTGTGTGTGTGTATGTGTGTGCGGAATAGCATATCGTGTGGATGTGTACTGAGAGGGATTAAGGATTAACTGAACCAAGTGCCGCTTCGGTGTTCGATTTGTTGTTGGAGCACCACGAACTTACATTAAACGACTGATTCTGCTGTTGCGATGGCTCGAAATGTAAAGAAGAATCCGGCTCGATCAACTTTCCTTAACCAGTCACTCAGCGGCAACGAGGAAACTCTCTCGATCGCCTATTTTGAAGGACGGTTTGGAAAACTGTAACTCTCTCTGGCATCGAAATAAGACCTGGCAAACTTGATGTCGATAATATTAAGGTAACAGGAAACGATAACCAAATAAGAAACAAGGATTGTTGACCTAGAAAATGAAGTGAGCTCGCTTCACTCAAGAAGAGAAGAAAGCGAGCAGTACTCAAGACGTTTGTGTTTGTGTAATTGATGGAATTCCCTTTAAAAGCAAGGAGACGGCCGACGAAATTCGCACAGCCGTTTCAAAAGTCGCGATGGAATGCGGAGTGGATATACCTGATGAAGAAATTGACAGAGCGCATCGGATAGGGAAAGGTAACGTGATCGCCGGTAAAACCGAGCGACAAGTCATAGTAAGGTTTACTTCTTTCCATTATAGAACTATGTTTCACAAGGCTCGTAAGACATCAAAAAAATGCCGTGTATACTTAGACCTGACGAAGAATCGAAAACATCTTCTAGGAAAGATTAATGTTGATTTAGCAGAAAAACAAACGCAGAAATGCTTTGCTTTCGCGAACGTAAACTGTCGGCTGTGCGCTAAGTTGGGTGATTTTTTAAATTACATTTCCAGCTACGAAGAGTACTTGCAGTTGCTTTCATTAGTGTGAAACGATCATGATTTATTGATTCACTATAGGTTATCGCTTCTTTTTCTGAATAGCGCCACGATCACGAAATATTTGTCAAATGATTAACTAACAATTGGTCCTCCAGCACCATTTTAATCATAAAACTCTATCATAAAAACCAAGTTTTCATATTCAGTTTAAATATGAAGTGGTCTTCCCTATCTTGTCAGCTCCGGCTATGAGGATGTCTCCATCTCATACAAATGCTCGAATGTATTTGTATATACATATATATACAAACAGAAAATAGTTAAGATCAGTTAAAAGTGCAAATAAATCAAAATACATCAGTTCCAGCATAACAAAAGATGAAACTAAATAAACAGTTTCAGATGGAAGGATTGCCCCTGAACGTTTAAAGTAGGGCGATCAAGTCTGATGTATACATGTATAAATAAAAGTTATAAGTAATTAAATAAATATGTATATATATATATTTAAATATCTATGTATATATATATATGTGTATATATACATATATATATATTTATATATATATATATATATATATATATATATATATATATATATATACATTACTAAGTGTGGAATATAAAATAATACAGTACATAATATAATAGTAAAATATAGTATAATAATAGTATATATCTATATACATGTACTAATGACCTATACTACTATACTATTCTATGTGTATTAATCTACTGTACGCATATACTATTCTAGACTGTTACTTCAGTTTTCCATAGTTTGCTTTATTTTAAAGGTAAATTGAAGGAACTCCTGGTAAATGCTACAATTTTAATTAGATCGTGTTATTATGAATGCCAAAAATATAGGCTATCGACAACCGTGAATTGAAAATTATTTGCGGAAACTGTAGCCTTTCTTTTGAACATTTGCTTATTAAGTTATCCTGTTCTACTTTAATCATTTGGCTTTTCTACAAGTTTGGCAACACTTTTATTTACGGTAAACATTTCTTGTATAGAAACAGGACAGTAAAGAATTAATCTGACTATGCCTAACGAAGTATTTTGAAACTATGACAGGTTTTGCGCAAATGAGTTGCCGTTCAACGTTCGGAATTAGTTACATTTTGACAAAATTCGGAGAAAGCGCTGCTGAATCAGTTTCACTTCGAAATTTTTAGTCCAAAACATATTCCTTTTTAATGATTTAATGTATCTGGGCGTTGATTTGGATCTCAGTTGGCATGGCTAGCTAATTTTCTACATGGGTCTGAAATAACTTTTACAATGTGACCTGTGAGGGCTGTGTCAAAATTATTGCGCGTAATTTTTTTTTTGCTAGCATTGTCTAGAGATGAAAACTGCATAGTTCTTTTGATCTATTTTAATAAGTGGATAGTTGGATGGATTGTGTAAGAGAACAAGCAATAGACCACAAAATAAAATTCGCTTGCTTTAGAGTCGCAGAGAAGCGAAGTGCCAATTTAAGTTCATAAGTTGCATTTTTTAAAGGCTGAAATAGTGTTTTTCGAAAGTTACGCCATGACATAGCAGTCTATTCACAACGCGAGCACACGTTGCAGGGACGTAGTATGAGATTTAGATGTCGTAACTCTTTGGATAATGCA
Source organism: Craspedacusta sowerbii (assembly GCA_003687565.2). Lineage (NCBI taxonomy): Eukaryota > Metazoa > Cnidaria > Hydrozoa > Limnomedusae > Olindiidae > Craspedacusta > Craspedacusta sowerbii. The sequence goes on from QQSS02200519.1 coordinate 2,562, forward strand.
ATATGTAATGTTACATGCGTTACGAAATTCGTGCTTTCATAATTTCATAGAGGTTTGCAAGCCCGCTTCAAGTCAATTTTAGATTGACTTTCAATGACACTTTTGCCAATTTAATGTCCATTCTTCCCTCTATTTGGTTAAAGCAGAGGTTTACATTGCAGTCACGCGTGATGTTTTCTGAATTTAGTTAACCTGATGATAGTTTTAATCGCAATCAGGGATTTATCTAATTTGTTTATATAGCTCACTTGCAGTTAAAATGCATTACTTGAAACAAGTTCAATTTAGAAACGCTTAGCAAAAGGAATTTACCTTATAGTTTAATCCAACATCTTCCATTCTATTTTCCTGCTTACTTCGTCTACAGTAGTGTGACTGAGTTTCATAAGTTACACTGTTTATCAGGATATGGGTTATAACCTCAATCATAAAGATATTTGACCAGAAATTTTAGATTGATAAGCTCTTCTGACGCAGCCTGTGGGCCTACAGCTGTCAAGCATACTTACTGGTTAAAATTGGTAAGTCGATAAGGTAAGGTAACGCTTGTTTACTGATGATAGCTGTTGCAGTTATTTATTTATCCCGTTGTGCACCATGAGCACGACTATGCGAAAGCCAAGAATTTAGAGTAGACTTTTATGGTATTTAGAGTTGTTGATGCTGTAGAATGTCGCTCTGTCAGATTTGTCTACATACACTTAAAATTGGTGGTAACGGCAATTACCTGGGTAGTAAGATAACGAATAAGGACGACATAAACATGATTACGTGCTGTAATGGAAATACCTACGTACAACTCTATTATAAGCAACTATTAAAAAATGTGCAATATTATAAACACCGCTTGTCTCTATTAAAAAAATTCAGTATACCATTAATGTATACCCTATGTCAGATTCTACGATTTATAAATCAAGTCTATCATAAAAGTCTTGAATAGTTTTTCTTAAATTCAAATATTATGATAGAATGAGATTGGCTCTTTACATCGATTTCTTTTTCCATTCTATGTTTGTCTCCATAACCTAAATAAAACTAGTGAACATCATATATCTTCTGGTACGGAGATCTTATTTAAATGAGAGTTAGAGGAGCAGTTACATGAAGGATACGAGTGTTGCTATCAAGACATCTATTGCTATGTGAAATGAGATATTTGGAAGCGAGTAAGATTCGATGATTACAATGGCGATGATTTAATTCCCATCCGCAGTGTGAAGATTTAAAACTTGCAAATGCCCGATATTAGAAAATCTTACAAAGCACGCGGCAAAAATATAAATGTGAAGGTGTAGAATTTGGTTCTAAATTAATAATTACAAACATTATCTGGCAGTTACTAAGCGTACGTAAACTTTTATGGATTTCAAGGAAAGTAAATTTTTCTTGTTCTTTCTACGCGATCCTTCAACTTCAGGTACTGAAATACCTGTTACTAGTTCCTCATCACTAAAATAAGAAAATGATGGAGTGATTGGGCAAATTATGATGGACAAATTACTGGTGATTGACAAACTGATGACTGAAAATATAATGGAAAAATTACTGATGATTGCGATGCTTTTGGGGTGCTGAAAATTCCCTGCTACTTAAAGAGCGCTATTCTTTCCTTTCATGATCCTTGTATTACTAATAACTTTCTTGCTTCGACTAAAGCCAAGTATGCTGCGATCTGGGAATCTCTGGTCAGGCAAAGATGCGGATTTTCATAAAACTGCAGCAATCGCTTTTGAATCAAAGATATGAAAGAAGGGCTGGCTCCGGATGATAGATAGTCTATTAGTCTCTATGTGATGGGCAGGAATTTTTTTTGCCTTGTGATAAAAACTTCATAAGCTGCCACCCAACTTGCCCAAAGCAAACCAATTCTTGTTTATTTTGTTTCTAGAAAGAGCCAATCTTTCGTCTTCTCGCTAATTTTTTGGGGGGAATGCAATTGATTTTTCAGAATAATTGGGCCTGACTTCATGAAGCGACTTGTGCGGTGAACTTTATCTGAGTGATTCTGACATCTTAATTTAAACGTACTGCTACAGACTTTCAAATCAAGGACAACCTTAGTTAATATGATGTTGTTTCGTCCGTGCAAGGCTAGAACTTAGGCCATCATTCATATATCATGACGAAATTAAACTTTGATATAGTTATGGATAATTCAAATCATTCTAAACTCAAGTTCTCTTTCCTGTTGTACCAGCTACTGTATTTGCCAGCCACTTCGTGTTCCACTACAAGTCGTGGCTGAAATCCAGCCTCTCCCAGAACTGGTTCTTCTCTCCTGGATGGGAGTTGCCCTGAGGAAAACCCGAAAATGATCTTCTGTGGTTAAACTTCCGGTTTGGGTCGCTATGTTAATGTTACCGCTCTAGACCTACTCCGTTTGTACGTGTAAATGCGAATTGATATGGATGATAAAAAATGGGTAAGTGAATCCAGATTCCCTTCTTAATTTTTATGTGAAGTCACTTCAGGACGATCAAATATCCGCGCACAAAAAAAGGTTTGTCCTGTCAGAGACTTCATCTTGATATTGTAAAGGCGATTGTAATGTTTAATATGCCACATTCATATCATGTTTTTGACTTTCTAAGGCTACATTAATTACCCCGATTATTCCCTCCCCAGCGCATGTGACTACCTCGTCCAATCCCTAATGAGTAATGACGACAAGTACATTAAACGAATGTTGAGCATGTCACTATCTTTAGTTTAATTACTCCGTCGCAGACGCAGGCACTTTTTCAAGTACCGTAACATGCTTGACAAGTTTGCACCTGCAAAAGCACTAGTTGAAGAAGACTTCTTCCAAGACCCTTTTGTGATTGATGTCATGCAATTTGACCAAGGTTAATCTATTTTGTATTATCTTCCTAATAGAGGCAAATGCAGTGCTTGAAAAAAATATGCACCAGACAAAAGAAACTCTAGAGTTTACGAATTAACTTTAAAAAAAAATATGAAACCTACTTTGCAGAAAAGAAATCTAATATTCAAAGAATGTGGGTTGGAATATAAGAGATAATTTTTCCAGTGATGCCAAGACTTCAGCGCTTAAAACCTGCCCACATCTTATTGCCAAGAAATATATGAATGCTTCACTGCAATAGCAAAAAAAAAGTGCATTTTTAAAATCTCATGAAAATACATCTTATGATTCCAAAGTACTTTCTGTAATTTCATATTTGAAACTCTCTAAATCAATTGTTCCTAAAGGTATACAAACAAACCTGCTTCATAATATGAAGGAGGAGATCCTGGATCCATTAAATAAAGTCATAAGCCTTTCATTTTTAACTGGCATCTTTCTATAAAAGCTTAAAATTTCCATAATTGCTACCCCATCTGTAAAACTTGCTCCAGCCTGCTAGCTGACAAACGACAAAATATTTCTTGATTGTGAAACTTGGAAAAAGTACTTCTCAATGTCTCTTATTATCTCTTAAAATCTCTTATTATATAGAATCATACATTTTATCAACATTCTACTAAGAACCGCTACTAACCATGCTCATGTCACAGAAACTATTACCTTTTTTCTTTGCTTTAATGTCCATACATTTTACATTTCAAACTCTTATTGTCTTTTGCTTTCATTTTTGCATGATCCACATTACTTTTATCTCAAGACACTGAAGGGTAGAGTCTTGTCCTTAAAAAGTTACAATCAGAAATTTATCGATTTCGCATATTGTTTTAAGAAAGAAGACAACTCGTTTCAGTTTGTAGTTGGTCTTGGAGAAGGTCGAGAGTTATTTGTTTGTCATGCCAGATTTAGTGCAAGCAGTGCAGAAGTTGATCAAGACGATGAAAATGAAGGAAAGCCAAAACGCCGACGAAGAGTCAGGATTGGCGTACGAAGGTGAGCGTATTGACTTACCATTGTAACGAAATTATGCGTTGTAATTTTGGAAATTGTGACTTACAAGGGAAGGTTTTTTTGCGTGTCTAAATTGTGCTGATTTTCGTTAGCCCAGAAAATTATTTTTCCACAAAGCTATTAGGGTTGTAGCATGTGATCTAAAATGGATCCAGCGTTGTAGTAATGTTTCAAAATGATGCTTTTCTTCTGCTTGCTGTTCTTTCTGAAATGGTTGGTTCTTTTTTGGCCGTGTTTATCTGTCAATTCGTAATTGCCTTTTGGAAAACAATTTTGCACCTGCCACGAAGATATTCCCGAAGATATTCCTGCATAGGTATCGAGTTGCTTGATTGAAGGTGAAAAAGAAAATCCAAGCAGAGTGAACAAGGCTGAGCTTCACGAGCGAGAAAGCGTTTTTGTCTGGCTATTACCTAGAAGATGAATACCGTGCATGTGATGCATTTTGTTAAATGCTAGGTGACGGGAACGCGTGTTGCTGGAAGCTAATCGGTTATCTGCTTTCTACCTTACATAGCCATAAGATTTCCATACTAGATGTTTGTCGTTTCATTCTATTTTTACAGATAAGCTACAACGAGCGCGCGAAGCGTGCCGTATGAAGAACGAGACTATGATTCATGTTCGTGAGAAAGATGTGTATGGCGATGATGTAGAAGGCAGATCGAAAGCTGACATGTTGCTTCCGTTGTTGACTGCTACTTGTCGCGATATTGACGATGTCAGGCTAAAGTCCGAGGAAAGAAAAGCTTTCCTAAACCGCGATTTTTCGAGCATCGGAAAAGTTAACCCTGATAGCATCTTCAAAGACGATCATGTCGTAGTTGTTCGTGGGCTACCGGGCGCTGGAAAGTCCACGTCGTGTCTCTATCTTCTCAAGGAATGGAACGCTGGCAGATTGTGGGATGATAAGTATGACTTCGTCTTTTACATCAACTCCCCGATGCTCAGGTTTTCATTGCGTCAAGAACCATTCAATTTACAGAGGGCCTTAGATGTTTCCTATCCTAACGTTTTTAAAGAGATTTCGTACAAAGACCTTAGCGAGTGTCGATACTTAGTTATTTTGGATGCCATTGACGAGTGCGACGTTGATAAAATTTGTAGTAATGGATCCCCGTCATATGAAGCGGCCATCATGGATGCAATTACAAATGAAGCAGATTACGACCGAATGATTGTAGGTAGACCATTAGCATGTCATGATGTTCGCGAGAAGCTCCTCTGTAATGTTAACGCGCAGTTTGTCGAGGTTCTAGGATTTGCCACTGAGCAAGTAGAAGAGTATGTGCAGAGGTTTTTCAGGCCTGATGAAGAAAAGGCGGATGAAGTTTGGAGAAAGATTCGCGATAATCACGCGATTCTCGGTATGGCCCACTTGCCTGTGTTTGCAAACATTATTTGTGAAGTAATGAGTGAATGTGTATGTTCGATCGAAACAATGACTGAACTGTACGTGTGGGCCTGCGCCATATACTTCCAGAAGCATCTCAAGAAGCATCACCCTGATGTAAAGGTTAGAACACTAAGAGATGCTTTCCAGGAGGAAAGTTTTATGAACGGGTTGATTAATGATAGCGAGTTGGCATATGAAAACCTGAAAACTGGAAGATCAATTGTTCAAGCTGACGATCATCTCCATTCAAGAACGATCTATTCTACCCCTTTCATAGTTCGCCGGGAAGAATATTTTTGTTTCTCGCACCAAACTCATCTGGAGTTTTTTAGTGCGATCTACTTATTTTCGAGCGCGACAAATCTTGATGAAATCGTTGAGCAAGATCGTTTCCGTGATGTCTTGCCGTTTTTGTTTGGACTACTTGGTGGTGCAGTAAGGGACTCCGACTCTCCTAGCATCATTAAAGATTTTGTTGCACCTTTAATGGGAAGTATGCTTGCGGCTTCTAAACATCCCCTGTGTGGAAAATTAGGCAAAAAACTGGTTCACCAGAACATTGATCTTTTTTTAAAGTTGTGTTTCGAGTTCAGAAACTTTCGCCTTTTGAACGAGTATGAATTAATTTGGAAATCTGACGTCAGGATTAAAGTTCAATACCATCATCAACTCGAGCATTTGTTATTTTTTATGAAAGCTTTTCGCGATGGAAAGGGAAACGTAAGGATGCTATCTATAAAGGTAGCAGACTGTTCGCTCTCCTGCCGGGAATATGAAAAACTTCACGAATGCATCTCGCATGGTTTCGGACTTGAGCGACTGGAATTGATTAATTGCAAGTTAAATAAGGAGCAGATGAGCGTTCTCTCTCCAGTTCTCTGTTTAATCCCGACTGTTCTGCTTGTAGGTATTCGTACGAGCAGCGCTGTGGATTGGAAGAACTTTGTTCAATGTGTAGATGATGCTCGTGAGAAAGGAAAACTTCGTCTTGAGCGACTGGAATTGATTAATTGCAGGTTAAATAGGGAGCAGATGAGCGTTCTCTCTCCAGTTCTTTGTTTAATTTCGACGGTTCTGCTTGGAGGGGTTCGTGCGAGCAGCGCTGTGGTTTGGAAGAACTTTGTTCGATGTGTACGAAATGCTGGTGAGAAAGGAGATCTTCGTCTTAAGCGACTCGAATTAATTAATTGCAATTTAAATGGGGAAGAAATGAGTGTGCTCTCTCCAGCTCTCTGTTTTATTTCGACTGTTCGTCTTGAATGGATTCGTAAGAGCAGTACTGTGGGTTGGAAGAGCTTTGCTAAAGGTGTAAATGATGCTCTTGAGAAAGGAAAATTTCGACTTGAGCGACTGGAGTTGATTAACTGCGATTTACTCAAAAAGAAGATGATTGTACTCTCTCCAGCTCTCTGTTTAATCCCGACTGTTCGTCTTGAAAGGATTCGTAGAAACAGCGTTTTGGGTTGGAAGAACTTTGTTCGATCTGTAGAAGATGCTAGTGAGAATGGAAAACTTGGTCTTCAACGACTGGAATTGATGAAGTGCAATTTAAGCAAGAAGAAGATGAGCGTGCTCTCCTCACCTCTGTTTTATCTCGACTATTCAGATTGAAGACACTCGTAAGAGCAGTTCTGTCATTTAAAGAACATTTTTCAATGTGTAAACGTTGGTAGTAAGGAAGGAGATCTTCAACGTAAACGACGAGAATTCATTAAATGCACTTTGAACGAGGAGCAGAGGAGCAAACTCTCTCCAGCTCTCTGCTTAATTTCGACTGTTCGGATTGGATGGATTCTTACGAGCTGCTCTGTGTCTTGGAAGAGCTTCGTTCAGTGTATACATGATGCTCGTGAGAAAGGAGAAGAGAACTTTCTCTTGAACGACTGGAATTGAATGATTGGAGTGAAAGGGAATAGAAATAAGAATATGAAAGTCCTGGCATAGTTGATCAACTGTCGCTTGCCTGAAAAATTTGATCAAAACGTTGCGCCTGAGCAACGACGATGAATGTGTTGAAATATTTATGAGAATAAGTATGCGGAGGTCGACTTTGGTCCCTTATATATTAAGCGCATTCTGAAAGCGCCTTTCTTCGAGAAACTATGCTAAACGGAACTTTTGCCACATACATAGCTACAGTTTGATAAGATTAGCAGCGAAGAATATTCTCTTCATGCTGACTTTGGTTGCATATTCATTTTATTTTAAATGTCGTTGTTTGGGAGTCTGTTTTTTTATAAGGATTTGTAAGCATTTGGTAATTTGAAAAGTTGTTTGAGAGTCAGGTTTTTTATAAAGATTTGTAAGCATTTGGTAACTTGTTTGTAAGTTGTTTGGGAGTCATGTTTTTATAAGGATTTGTAAGCATTTGGTAGTTTGAGAAGTCCCTAAGGGGGGAATAAATGGCTTAATTATTGTTTTAAATCGACTCAAATGCTTCGCGCATGGTTAACTTCGGAAGCAGGTGTCTTGCTTGTTTAAACAGCAGAGTACTTTATAGTGTTTATTAGCCCAACGTGAAACGACACAAACGATGCGTAAGTTTAAAAGCACAAGTTCCAGCACTCTTTAATTAGATGCACAGAATTCCAACCCATTAAATGAATGCAATCACTTGTATAAAGGGACGGCAGAGTTCAATTCAAATCAAACGCGTCAGCATGCAATGGCCTACCCTAATCATCAAATCTGCTCGGTTCTGCAAAATCTCAAATTGCGCCAAACAAGTGCTGTATTATCTATTAGGGCACGAAGTTTTCTAACTACGAGTCAAAATCAGAAGCACTGATACTTACCATTCATTAATCTTAAACAACAACAGCAGCAATTTATTTCCCAACAATGCATTGTATGTACAACCATATAAAAATCATAAAATCATATTAAAGATGCACTTACTGGAATAGGAGACATCCTCGGTAGCTGGGGCTAATCTGATTGAGGATGCCACCTAGTTCCAGTCAACGAAGTAAGTAATAAAGATGTATTAAGCAAAAAAATAAAAAATAAATATCAAAAATGTTTAAATAACTTTACTAAAACAAGCACATGCGGAAAGAAGAGCAGCATTTCGAGTAATTATTAGAAGAGCAAACAAACAAAAGTCTTTAGAAAGACAAATTTAATGAAGCAAGCACCTTCGAAAGGAAAAGTAATAGTCTGGAGATGAGGCACTCACGCAATATCATCGTTCGCAACATTGGCACTATACCAACTATACTAAGCTATAACTATACTAAACTATTTCAACCCAAAAGATAAGTTTGCGCGGCATTAGAGTCATTAACGGAGGCGAAAATAATGGATAGAGAATTTACACGAAGCTTGAAACCATATTTTAGGAATAAACTTGACGTATTCATTTCGTATTGTAATCTACTCGTCAGATACAGGACACAGGATGAGTAGGCAATATTGTGAACATCAACTCCAACAAAACGAAACCTAAGTACCATGCCTTTATAAAACTGACTAGTATACAAGTAAACTCTTTCAACATGCTAATACATTTCCCTAGCAAGCATTACATGTAAGATTATGACAAACAAATATAGAGAAAGCCACTCTAAACTGGGAAATATTGTCGAAAAAAAATTGCGTTAAAAAGTTACAAAACAACCACCACAACAACGATCAAAATCGATATTAGGCATATGAAGCCATGGACCAGTACGAACACAAGTGCTTGCTCAGACTCTCAACCGCCTGCGTAAATCTTAACTTTCCGGATACTTCAAGGAGACTGACTCCCAAACTACAACAACCAAAACTTCAATACGCATATCACCATAAATCACCAAATATTTCCCGTGTCATTCATCAAAGGTGATAAATCGTGACAATGGTCAAGGGCTCCGCGACACAATACAAAGATTCGCGGCCGCCCAGTGCAAATGTTTTACGATAAACTACACAACATCCTTGAGGAATAAGGGTCTGCGTCTCGAAACTCATTCTCGTTTGAAACGAGAAATTTCGAGAAATTTCGAGAAATTTTTCGTCTCGTTTGTTTCGAGACGGGCCTCCGTCTCGTCTCGAAACTTCTCGCTTGTTTCGAGACGGGCTCCGTCTCGTCTCGAAACTTCTCAAAACTCATTCTCGTTTGAAACGAGAAATTTTGAGAAATTTCGAGAAATTTTGAGAAATTTCGAGAAATTTCTCGTCTCGTTTAAACGAGACAGATGTCCTTCTCGTCTCAAAATTTCTCGAATCAATCAAGACGGACGTGAAGTAAATTATTGCGAGATTTTAACGTACTTCTCGAAATAGCATGATTTTCTCGAAACTTATATTATATTTTCATAACATAAATCGACAACATTTCGAGACGATTTGAGAAATAACAGCTCTAG
>QQSS02200530.1:0-12187 GCA_003687565.2 Craspedacusta sowerbii
TCCTAGAGTGAGGTTTCCACTTACAAAGTCAGGGTTTATGTTGTTTGTAAAAATGTTATCAATAAGGGTATCACTTGATGATTACACGATGAACGCAATGCGCGCGGGAGAAATAAATAATTCTACCAGCAAATCATAAGACTTGACAATCAGCTAAATTGTCATAGTGCTATGGTAACAAGGTAAGCTAGAGGGAAAAGCTAAAGAAAGAAGAAAATAGAAAGGTGAGTAAGAGATAGACTGGACAGATAAAGTTAGAGTCAGGTGGTTAACTTGGGTGTTAAGGGTTGACTCTCCCAGTTCACAAACATAGCCTTCTTTAACTTCATCTGGACATCGGTCGTTGCCTGATCTAAAATGGATAAGCACATTTCCGAGCATGCATTCTTGCAATCACGTTCATGCAAATGCTTCCATATATGCGAGGCTTTGTCCTTGCCTAAATGCTCATAAGAGATGTGTAAGAGTACTATAAGCAAGTTGAAAAAGTCATTCAACAGATGTAAATTTATCCAATAATTGTGGTCAAAATTTAAAGCTTATGATCGCCTTGACAAAGTTTTAGCTCAGAAGTTGTTGATAGCACCAACGAAGTTTATTTCGAGAAGTTAGCTTAGCATTGCATATGGAGTACTATTCTTGAGAAATGTTTTCAACATCACCTATTGAGAAGATCTATTTTTATAGTAAATTGAAATATAATTATTATGTTATTATACTGTTATATATACTATTATGGTAATAGAATGATTATAATTAGCACCAAGGAAGTTTATTTCGAGACGTTAGCTTGGCATTGCATATGGAGTACTATTGTTGAAAAATGTTTTCAACATCACCTTTTGAAAAGATCTATTTGTATAGTAAATTGAAATATAATTATTATATTATTATGCTATCATATATAGTATTATGGTAATATAATAATTATAATTATTATAATTGAAATGATATGAATCAAATAAAGAGAGTAAACTTGCATAGCAAATTTTGTTTGCATAGTAACACGTTATAACATGAAGTCGAAACAGAGTCTCCTTAGCACATTCCCGATTATAAAAGCAAAGGTGGATTATTTTCCTGGTAGTCTAGTAGTACAAGAATGAATGTGAAAGCCCTCCTTTAGCTGACATAGTGCCACTTTTCTGCTATCTAACTTCTTATGTGTGCACAGATGTTATAAACGTAGTAAAAAACACTCCAGACCCTAGTGTCGGTCATTCATGCGCTATGCAATTTTAAAAATAGTTTTATGGCTATGTTTTACTACAACAGATTTCTTATGTGGCCTTATTAATGCCATTTGTATGTAATGCTTAATCAGTTTTGTTGTTCTGTTTGCAGATTCCTTTTCTGCATGAGTGGTTTAAGAAGAAGATATGTGTCCAGTACATTCCTTCTTCAGATGACAGCAAACAGTAAGTAGATTGATAGTACGTGGAAGTTATGTTTAAGTGATCTGCCACTAAGATCTAGCGTGCATGTAAGAGGAAGTATTGTCTTGTTTTTGCACTTCTCAACCATCAAGGGAATATTTTGTCCTGAGAGTATTGGGTCTCACATGCCTAATTGAGTTTTGAGGGTGGATTTAACAGCTTCAACACATGTAGCTTTGTAGTTGTTTTGAGTTTCTTTGTTTGTGCAAGTGTTTGATGATTTAGCCTGTAATTGTTTGTAGCTATTTTGTTGAATCAAATTCTTCTGCAATTGAATAGGTGTTGTTGCGGACGTCTGTGCGATGAACATGGATGCAAGCCGGGCAGAGAAGATTTTAGTCAGTCAGATGTTCAAAAAAGTAAACAATGGAGCAAGAGCAGACATCTCAAAGAAACTGCAACAAACGCAATTGGAAGTGTTGAGTTTACTGGAACTGGTAGGCGAACGAAGGCCAAGGTAATTTAGGCACAATGTCTTACTATAGTCATGAAATGTTGTTCTACTTTCTTCCCAGATGTTCGAAGTGATGCTTGTGTTTCTTAATTGCATTATGGCACATAACGAATCAAAATGCCTCTATGCACTGCTGGTAATTTCTTTATCATTCTTCCTGAACTATCAAATGCAATTTACTGGGAACTGATTGTCAGATCGCATCAATGGCATTGGAATTGCAAAGTTAGTTTTTTCCCCGCAGACTCGCCTATGAAATTGCTTTAAACTATGCAGTTAATGGGGGGGGGGGGGGCCTCTCAGCCATATGGAGCTTTTTATACTGGGCCACGTATTGGCTATCTAGGACAATAATATGTGGAACCCTGTAGATGCGCCAGTCACATGCAGGAGTATAATTGTTTGGTGTTCAAATAATGTTCATACAATGGTTTTGGTAATCATTATGCAAACAGTTTCCGAGCAACCTATATTGCAGAATATCTCTCTTGACCTTGAGCGTGCAGGTACATGATCAATCGTGGATTAAGACTTACTAAGATAAACTCTAAGAACAAAAAATACCCCAGAATGGTTGGCTTGGGCTGCAATTGCATGAGCAGCAAGATGTGCGGTAGGTGCCGATAGTCAGGGTTACACTTTCTTCAAGTGCATTTAATGAAGCTGCTTTAGGCAAGACTGGTGATTAAGTTTTGTCTACTTAATCTGAAAGTTCAAGTTGGCGAATTTATGGTGCGCGATGATCAAGTTCTCAATTAACAGGCACTCCCATTTTTGTCAGGAGCAACTGTGTTCTTCTAAAGCAATTGGGCCGAGACATAAGTATTGTACAAAAGCATTTATTCCTATTGGCTTTGTGCACGTCGATGAAGCAATCAGTGTTTGACGACCGGGTTGGCAAGTTTACATGGATCTATGTAATGTTTCTAAAAATAATTTATGCCAAGCTTAACCTGGTGTTTACTAGCACCACCAGCTTTATTGGCAATACGCATTTCCTGATAAGCTGTAGTTCGATATTCCACATCTGGCTATGTTTATCGGAATAAGGACGGCCGTAAAATGCGATACTAGATATGACGCTAATCCTACAGCGTATCCGAAGGTTACGGTGCTATTTGGTGGCGACTAGAATCGTTTTAATGAGCCTCTGCAAACTGCTTGTTCTAGTGAGCAAGTTTAGTAGCGTTCAGTATCTGCAGCGTATAGACTAAGAATGGGCAATAAATTTAGTAAGTCGTGTGCTAAATGGGTCAAGTAAGATACCCTGCTTCTAAAGTTAAATTGCTGTATACGCGAGAGAGATAAAAAAAAATTTCACCTTAGAATTCGCATAAGGTTGATAACGAGTGGGTTTGATATCATTGGTCAGTTTTGAGTGCCTACGCGGGCGTGCTTGTAGATCGTCCGTACGTTTGTCATGCAATCATGGGTGCACCCTTTTGCTGTAGCTGCCTGCGTTTTACCTATTTTAAGCATTTTGGTTCGCCTCATTTTTAGTTCGCCTCATTTTTAGTTCGTCAGACTTTCTTGTGACACCGACCCTGTGCTTGTACTTAAGTTTATGATGAGGGAATGGAGGGTGCGACCTCCTCGACTCATATTGTCTGTTATTGGAGAATGCGATAAGCACGTTGTTTTACCAAGCCATGTGGAATGGGTGTTAAGGGTTGGTTTGGAAAAGGTAGGAGTTCTGTTGTTTTGATATTTTCATAAAGTTAAGTGCATGCATTGGGAAAGGAAAAACATGCTTATTGCTTGTGGAGGCATTCCTGTGGCATTTGCAAACACGATTTAGTTGCTTCCTTGTTAGGTTCTGTTGTTTCCTTGCATCATGCACCAGTCTCGGTTGCAGGTCCACTGGCTGACCCACGATAAAAAAGGGTGGTATAAAATTGTCAAGATCGTAATAACCACTTGAAAATTTGCAATTTTTGTATATCTTTGTCTTCCTGCTCTGCTAGTTTTCGGAATTCGATAAACCTTGCTGGTCCTCTGGGTGATATTTTTGTGACCCGTATGTTATGGCGATTCACCGCCATTCTGTCTAACTCCTGCAAACAACAAAGAGGGCTGCGTGATCTGCTGAAATGTAAGACGCTTCGCAGGCTTGCAGGGCATATCTGATTTTTATGCAGAAGATATGCCACTGTCTTAAGTGAATTGTCAATGTTAATGTCAATAATGTCGATGTTTCATGTAGAAGATGTGCCAATATGAACTGGAGGAACTGGTGAATTTCTTAACATAACCGATTTCAAACATGTATGTCCTCGTGTGATAAGAGCCTCACTGCGCGGACTTCGGTGCTTTTGGCCACACCAAACTTTACAGATATGCCGATATCTTATTGCGTCTTTTGCGATGTGTTAGAAATTTGCAATCACGGGAAGTCTAAGCGTTACTGATGTATGGCCCACGTATAAGCATATTGAACAGACGAAATCTTACTTGAAGTTGCTCTCGTTTTTATAGGTGTCGCGATGCACTGGAGTGTGGGTAGTAACAAATGGCACTGGTAAAGGTGTAGCAAAGTTTATTGGTGACGCCCTTCACTCAGTGCTTCACCCAAGTCTTCCTAACAAATATGGTGAAGATGGCTCTAAACCCGTAAATTGCATCGGGATTCTTCCTTGGGGCACTGTCTACAATAGAAAACTTTTGGTTAATCCGTCTTCCCAGCATTTCGGCAAGGCAGTAGAATACCCTTTGTGTCGTGATAACTTATTGGACGCATCTGCTCATTCGTATTTGGATAGCAACCATACTCACTTCCTTCTCGTCGATGATGGTCTGATTGGCGAGTATGGGGGCGAAAGTGATTTCCAGAAACGTTTTCTTAACATGGCATCTGTTGCAGGAGGCATAGGTAAGTGTTCTGCTGGTCTTGAAGCTTTGAATCATCACAAAGCTCGCGCCTTTTGGAAGAAGAACTCGGCCTCAAGCCCGTGAGGTGCATGCTAGCATTTCATGTATTTAATGTGATTCCAGCTTCAAATAAAGTTTTAGGGACTGCGGTCATATGAACGAAATGAGCTTTAAAGCTGCTCTCTGCTTTCTTAACGCTTAAATTTGTGGTTGTTCGCAAAAACTCATGAGCGTTTCTGTTAACTCAGAAAAGCTCGTTTACATGCGAAGTGTCTCCTTAGGAAAGGCAGTGATGATTCTTTTCAGCTTAAGTCTGATCGTATGACTGAAACCTGAGTAAAGGGCTGCGTCGCTCTGTGATCAGTGTTCAGTGGTGTCTGAAACTGCTGTAGCATATCCTGGTAGAGTGAATCGTGTAATGCTAATGGTATCTGTCTTATTTGACAAGGAAAGTAGATGGTTAAAATTAGGCCAAATATCTGCCCTCGTAGGCCACGTTTGTCGAAAATAGGCAAATTAGGCAAATTAAGGTGATTGAGTGGTCCTAATCAACACGTTGGTAAAATTCTTGCTGAACACGTTGAACGTGATCAGTTAGTTGGGCTGCTTTTTTTTTTTGTTGATGTTGTTGTTTTTTGCATTTGTTACAGTAATATTCTGTATGTCAGTCCCTGTGATCTGGTCGCTCTGTACCAAGATAGCGGCTTGATGCTGGTTATGGGAGTTTCTCGATATATAATATAGCATAATATAATATAATATAATATACGGAGTGATGATCGAATTAGACAAAACTCTCAGTTGTTGACGTAAACTTCAGATTTTCTGTTTCACTATAGATCTGCTGGTTGCACCCCGCTAAAACAGCCACTACGGCTAAGTACAACTATAAGTAACTGCACTTGCATCTCGCAACTGGTTTACGATTCGGGTTTGGATTATAGACTTAGCTTAAGATCGCTATTGTAATCCGCGTTTTGAAAAGTTTTGGAAGTTTCCTCTCGCAGTTTTCCTCTGAGTCTGTTCGTTTTCTTTCTCTAAATGCGATTGTGACACTAGCAATAAGGTGGCGTCTTCAGCCTGATGATTCGGCTAGGAGAACCCTTCCCTCTCACATAAATGCAAGCATTTGCAATCTTATATTCCATCCTCTGTGTGTTTCACGAGATATAAGCTAAACATAGTGGATTGGTTAGGGTAACGGCTTTTATTTGCATTTATCGAGAAAATGAATCTTGAGTTTTGAGTTCGTTCCTAATTTTACGGCAAGAAATCGGCATGCTATAACTCTAAGAACGGCTTCTTCTTGACGCCTCTTTTTTCTGGTGCTTAATATATTTTTTAATTTTTATTTTAATATTTTCTTTACGCGAGCCCAATTCACTATCATAAATATGTTTCCTTTCAGCTCCACCAGTCGCTTGTCTTCGAAAATTTTTTCCTCGATTACACTTTTTCCTAAGAAGTTTTTGCGTATTCCTAGGGCTTCGATTTTGTCAGATTGCTGACCTCGTGGTTCATCTATTCAGGGATCAATGACCGGCGCATCCCGATGCTAATGATCTTGCTCGGTGGAGGTCCCGCAGTTCTGAAAGCGGTGTGCAGCGCTGTGATGAGCGTTCCTCCTGTACCCGTGCTTGTTATAAAAGAAAGTGGAGGCGCGGCGGATCTCCTTGCCTTCACATGTGAAGATCTTCAGGATCATGGAGGTTTCGTTGAGATTCCGGATGCAATAAGAAGTCAGCAGTTCGAGAGAGCCATTTATGATAGCTTTCCAGATCTGCCTGATTGTGATTACAAGGATATTTTCGACTGCCTCGTCCAGTGTGTTAACCACAGCGCGTTTGTAAGAAGACCCATTAGATCTGTCTGTTCATGTCTGTTTCCTTGTTCCGAACCAGTCTGGAAGTGAATCGTGTGGAACAAGCTTTTGCCACGCTGTATAAGTGGCGTTGAAAAACAAAATGCTTTTAGCGATTTTTTTCCCGTGATTTGCCGTGATTCTGATCGACTTACGTCTTCGTCGTCGTTTAGTTTGTGTGACAAAAGCCCCTTTTCCAGCACCTCGTACGACTGTTGGGTCTTTTGTTGGTTGATTTACTAGTTTTTGTTTTACCTAGCTCATGTTTTCTTCTGATGCGGGATAAAGATTGGAGCATGTCCCTTTCAAAGGACTTGCTAAGTCTCTCTTGTTATTTTTGCATGCCTTGTTTAAATGCATGGCGATGTTGCCACCTGCTATTTGCTGCTGTTATGCGTTAGAAATTTATCCGTTGTTGATTTGTTTGAGCTTGGTTCACATTCAGTCACTTTGTTATTGTGTTTGATAGATAACAGTGTGTGGAGGAGATGGGCATGATGGCGGAACTCTTGATGCTGCTATCTTGGCAGCATTTTGCAAAGGTACGGTTCTGCTAGTTAATGTTTGCCACAGTATTGTACTGGTTTGGGAGTAGTGCCACCTCGAGCATCTATCTGGTGTTTTGCTGTCAGACCATTTTGTACATGGTTGTGTAAAGTTTGATGCTTGCACGTGACTGGGGCAAAGGATTTGATTGAGTTTTGGAATTGTCGCATACAGAGTAGTATTGGTTGGACGGACACGTTTACTAATATCGCAAAGAAATATTTTGCGCGGACTGTCTTGGAATTTTCGGTAGACTTTTCGGTGAACATTTTGGCAAAGCCTTGTGCATTTCGCTAGACGGCTTGTTGTAGCATATGGTGATGTGTCGCGTATTTATCGAGTTTTTGGTGGGAATATGAAGCCAGAATTGCTTTGGTATAAAATTATTCGACTCGTTCCCGTCATACCAAGCTGCGTGAAGAAAAAAAATCTTTGATGACTGTTTATTGTGAGGGGCTCTTGTTTAGGAGACGCCATAAGTGCTTTCAGGAAACTTCAGCTAGCCATGCTGTGGGATTGCGTAGATCTTGCTCAATCAAAGATATTTGCAGATGATGCGTCCTTCGAGGTAGGCGACCGCTGACCTTATATTGCTTGCTATAATTATGCTTGTTACTGTAGACAAATGTGATGACTTAAGACCAAAAGAAGTCACAAGAATATTTTCTTTCTAATGCAACAAATATTGTGCGTCCTCAGGATTGAAAGCTCTTTTGTCGGTATAACATTTAACTGCGTTTTTGCTCTTACTTGATTAACTTAAATTATTTGCGAAATCACGGGCTCGAAGAACTCAGGTTTTTCCGCTTGTCGAAAGTCGGTTAAAGTAAGCACGTCGTAGAAGTCTTATTTCCGTTGTAGCAACAGCAACTACACTCTGCGATGATGGTAGCCTTGGCGTCTAACAAACCTGACTTTGTCAAACTTCTGCTCCAGAATGGCTTTTGTTTGGACGGCTTCCTCACTCTTGACAACTTAGCGAACTTGTATAGACAGGTAGTTTATTTGTGTTTGTGATAGTGTTTGCATGTGTGTGTGCGTTTCACATTTCCCGGATGTTGTTCCCCCGACGATGATTAAGTGTTTTGTTGGGCATCTTGAAAGCCAACTGTAGCTCGTACTAACATGTAGTTAGTGATTGATTTTCTTTTGCCGTAAAGATTTGATGCCGAAGCTTTTTTGAACATGTGATGTAAAGTTCCAAGATATATCATTCATTCATTAGAAGGCTGACTTTGTAAAGCGTTCAGGCATACTTTTAATGAATGCGTGTTGTATTTTCTTATAGAGAGCGAAATACCCAGATTCCATTTTAAGACTTATTCTAGGATCCAAGAAGGTACGATTAACTTGGTGGCCCCTTGATTAATTTTTTTCTCGCTTCATTGCGTCCCCTTCAAAGGCTGTTGTAGTTGAACGTTTACATTAAATAGGCTTGTATTCTGATGACCTAGCCAAGGCTGCGAAGGTTTGTTATTAGACTTGCTAATGTGCAGCCCATTAACTTGTTAAATTCATCAAGAGACTGGGCTTTTAAATTCACTGTTGGAATATCACAAGGTCGTATGAGGAACAACGCCTGGCCCGTGAGTTAATAGGTTTTATGTACCTTTTTCGGTGGCTTTTATTGGAACTTATATATTTGGGGAGGAATTATGTCTAAAAATGTAGCTTAGAGACATTTAGCTTCTTAGAGCTCCTCTAGCTCCTTCAGCAAGATATCCCTTACCACTTGCACACAGGCTTGAATTGGGCTTTTCCCCAAAGAAAATAAGAAGGCATCGTCCCAAAGCCACGACTTGTTGACCAAAGAGTCTCTGGTCTAAGTGCTTGCTAATTGTGCCGAAGCGGCTGCTGTTTATGGCTTTGGTAGTGAAAGTGATCTCGGGGCAGTTTTGTAATAGCAATTTGTGCCTTTGTTGGTAGAAGTGCAGATGTAGCAAGTTCCGATTAAAGACTAGTTCCATTTGTTTTGTCGTGCAGTGTTTGTCCAGGCTGAATCTGAGCCATGTGAATATGGTAATCAAGAGACTTGTTGGCATCCGCAAGTACTACACTTATGATGAGAGGGTACTGCGATCGTCCCACTCCTTCCTGGACAGGGTATGAGTTCTCATCTAAGTTTCTAGGTTCTGGTTTCTAAGTTTCTAGGTTCTAGCCCTACATCGCTTATGTATTTTTAAATTCCCGCTATAGTCCATGCCTTAGTTTGTGCAAGATTTTCTAATTTGATATTTTAAGCCTTGGGAATTGGAAAACCAATTCTGGAAAGTTGTTTCTGTGAGGTGGAGTGATGTTATGTAATGATTGTCTGTCGACAAGTGCTAATCTCTCCTTGGTTCTTTTAAATGCGAATTTATAGACAAGTGTACATGTAAAGCATCAGTCTATATTCTCCAGCTACGTCTATGATCTTTCGATACTAAGGTACTACCAAGCCAATGCACTGCCTCGGGGAAGATGGCAAATCCCTGTTTAGAACTCTTCGTGTGGTCTGTGATCTGCAATCTTCCGTCCATGGCGTTGCTGTTCTGGGAGATCGGAGACAGGGCTTTATCGAAAGCTCTCATTGCGCAGCAGTTGTACAGCGCCATGGCCGATAGGGCCAGAGATGCGCAACTGTTCCGAAATTCATGTGCCGATGAGTATACACGGAACGCCAGGTACTTTGCGTTCGGGGCCGTTCTTTGCTTTAGCGTGGTTTGATTCTATGGTGGTTTGGTCAGGTTATTTATTTCGCCCGCAAAGATATCTTATCGTTTTGTGTAGTATTGACGGTTTTCATGGCTTCATTGCGACCTCTGGAAATTGTGCTGGCAGCCATACCGTCATACTTTTTGTTGGGGCTTGTGGTGATCCTACATTTTCATGCTTTAGGCAGTTTGGTCATCTGGCATTGCAGTTCATGAAGATCTGCATGCAGCGAGACCAGAAACTAGCTGGGCAACTTGTCATGGCCAACTTAGATCACTGGAACGATCAAGCCTGTGTCCATCTTGCTTTTGCTGCGCGTATGATGGAGTTCATAGCGTTAGACTGTTGTCAAGAGGCCCTTGATAAATGGTGGGGAGGTTTGTTGCAAACAACTGGAAACCAAGGGTTGAAAGTAAGTTTAAGTTCTCGGAATTTTAAAATAGACCTTAGTTATTTTTTGGCTATTGCTTGTTCCAGGTGTGCGTGCAGTACTCAGTTGCTCACAGGCCCCTCGTGAACCACGTTCTTTTAAGTTCATAAAAGCGTTTCTTCTGAATTTTGCTTGCTTAGTATGACTAGTTGCGTATGACATGAGAATTCCCCGGTAGGTTATGCTCACAATCGTAGTGTCCAGCTAAATCGAGTAGCATATTGGCTGGTGTTCTCTTGAACCAACGATCAGTCGTTCTTGAGCTAGTTGTTCTAAGCTCGTTGATGCTTTCCCTGACAGCGAGTGGGGGATTCAATCGATCAATCAATCAATCAAAATCTTTTCTCGAAAATACTCCGTTGATAACATAAAGAAGATTCAACGTCTACATGTAAATATACGACACAGAATAAATCCTGACATGGAAACAGACTCTCAATGAAAATGATCGTGATCGTACTATCAACCGAGGGGAAGATCTCCTAATAGCAAAATGCTAATTAAGCAGGGATCACCCATAGTCCGGTGCGAATGCGTCATTCTAATTGTTTCAGATTCGCATTGTCATGACAGTAATGAAGACTACACATTAACATAGCATTTTAATATGTGAATCATTTGAGAAGTAAAAGTAAGAGGGGTGGACCATGTTAGCAAGTGAAAGAGTACAGAAGGATCAGAAGAAAGAGTCAATGAAAGGAGTCTAATCGTGTAAACGCATCTAGACATAAGTAGCAAGCAGCATGGCTTTCATTGTATTCATAAAGATGTGTTTTGGTACAGCAAAATGTTTGAGAATTCAAGTTAACGTTAGCTTTCCTTCTAATAAAATTCTGGATGGCTTCTACTTGCCTTGTATTAGTGATTTGCTCCCGCAGGAAGACAACGTGCAGATAGATAATAAGGGTCTGCGTCTCGAAACTTTTCAAGCGAGAATGAGTTTCGAGACGCAGACCCTTAATAGATAACTGTAAGCCCATGCCTCTTATTTAGATATGCGCCTGTCTTCTCTTTCCCCCGTTGCTGTTCTTACTCACCTTTCGGTCGAAGTACGAGATATCGAGAATGAAAGTTATCCAAGAAGAGCACGAGCTAGAAACGGATGCTGCTATTGCTAGTGACGACCAGAATCTGACGTACGAAAAGACTACGCATCGTTTCAAGAAGTTGCAACAAAGGCTTCGACGTAGAAAATTGTCTCAGGTGGTGAGATACACGACGGAGGGTACAGACATGTATGCCACGCCATGCCAATAACCTTGAGGCGTCTTTCAGTTTTGTGTGATAATTTGTGTGGGTAGTTACGTTGACTTGAGTGCGAGTTTACTGGATTGTTTTGATGAGGGAAACAGTTTCCGCGCGCTTTGCCTATGGTTATTGCGGTCGAGCGAATTAACGTATGTTCGCTAGATTAAGTACGTTCGTTAGATTCCTGTAGGCGCGGATTTCTCAGCTAATATAAGCCGTAACTTTGGAAGGATAGATTGCAGCAATATATGGTGTGAAAGTGTGCTACGCCCTCTGCTTTTAGAGATAGAGCAAACTAAGCTATCTAAAGAAATCACTGCCCGTTGTTAAGATGGCCGTTATTAATTCTTATAGGTCATTAAAGATCGAAGATCATGATTACAATTTGCTGCCCCATGAACTATTTAGAGAAGTTTACTTCCCTCAGGGAGGATTGCCTTGGCACATGAAAGTAAACTACTTCTTCCAAGCTCCAGTAACGAAATTTTGGTCCAACTTGGTAAGCTCTTGCTTTCCGTTGTGGTGCATTTGTGCGGGCTTGCTTACATGCATACATCCATCCATAAAAAACTTTCATACATACATACATGCATACATACATACATGCATACATACATACATACATACATACATACATACATACATACATA
>QQSS02200541.1:0-12187 GCA_003687565.2 Craspedacusta sowerbii
TGTATGTATGTATGTATGTATGTATGTATGTATGTATGTATGTATGTATGTATGTATGTATTTATGTATGTATGTATTTATGTATGTACGTGTAGTTTAAATTAATCCTAATGAAAGTAATAGATTAGCCTTAACAACAAATAAGGGTAACAGGAACTGCCAACCAAGGAAGTAATTGCAAATGAAATCAACTTCTTACCACTGTGTGACCAGAGTGTTTCATTGAAAACAAAAGAACAGCTATCAAGGTGAAAACAATCATCATCGGACCATAAAGCTCTCCAGCCACAGTCTAAAGTACAAGAACATTCGCGGGAATCAAGTAAAGACAGAGATTTGGTATACCAGAGTATAGCTCCCCGACAGACTTGGCAGGTATCACGAGGCCTCGCTTTATTGGCTGGTTTATGACCATGTCTGATCACGTGATACATTACTTACTTGCACCTCGATCCCTATATAGACCTCTATGTTAGCACATGACCTTACAGTGATACATATAAGATAAACAAAATACAGCTTCTACACAGATCTCACACGAGCAAAAAAAAGTCACGGAAGACCGCCGCAGAACGGCAAAAGCAAAGGAATTATCGACACTGAAGCGAAGGAGGTATTGAGCATAGATTGGCATTCAATGACTGGATTAAGCTAAATAAATAAAAAACAGGAATACCCTATCCCAATCTCTCGGTCAACATACACGTCTGCACACACACACAAAAAAGAAATTACCAGGGGTTTTGTTGGCTTTTTTGGTAACAATGATTCCGCCAACCTACAAGAAGACTCCGAAACATCAGCCAGCAACACCATTCAGATCAAAATTTATGCAAGTTGAAAGCATAAACTCAAGAACCTTCCACAGGAACTTCAACTAACAAAAAGATAGATGAATTAGTGCATACCGCGTTATAACTTCCTTCGGTTCCACATCAAAGTACGGCCTCAAAACATCAATATTGCCATACAAGTCAAAAAACTTGCGAGCATGGCTCTTCCCCGCTGCCCAGACCTGATAAATAAACGAGAATCTAAAGACACAGAAACCAGCACATTCTCTTCAAGAAAAATCCAGCTAACAAGCAAAAGCCGAAAATCTCATAGGGTAGGGATTACAATATTAGATTAGATGTCCACAATTTTAGCTGTCCACAATATCAACAGATGTCCACAATGCTTCATTCATGTCGCAACTCCGCTATCCCATTGTTCTTCGTCGAAGTAAGAGACAGCGTAGAAAAACAAAGCTTGCTCGAGACCATTCGTCCTTTCTGCAGTCAAGTTTAAGACGTTTCTACAACAGATGCTAAAGACTTGATGACTTCAAAGGCCTTAGCAACAACTACGAAGTTAGTTTCTAAACGCAGATTTATGCAACAACAAACCGTTGCATGCAGCAAGTATTTCATGTATTGAATGTATTTTATGTAGCAGAGGTGATGAGACTTAATTCTATCTTACCCAGGTCCTAGCGTTAGTTCCTTAAAGTACAAATAACGATTCCACTGACTGGATCAGATGCAATGATTGTATTCGTGCGATCATATTAATCCAAAGTGCTTAAAGAGGATGAATCCCTGCAAGTAGCAACAATCGACTGGGTTTACCTAGCCCATGTGTGAACACCTAACCAACCAGTTTGGTAACAAACTTACAGATGCTCGCCATTTTATGGGTCCCGTCCATCCCCTGAAGCGCAAGGAGTCAGGTAACATCCAGCATAAGTCCGCGAAGCTCATTCAGTTGACTTGTGTACCGCCCAAAGTATCGATAGGTGCTCATTTTGCAGAAGACCCTAACATCTTGCAATGCGCAACTCGTCACTGAAATCTATCCATAAAATTTTCTCTAAGGACCTAGAAAGTCTTTTCAATTGGTATTGTGCAAATGACATTTCCGTAGACGCTAAGGGTAATGCCCCTGCCCTTTTCAAGCCACCATAAAAGAACTGACGGCTGTTAACTGTCGTTCTCGGAGGCACGAAAATGTCCCGATATATATATATATATATATATATATATATATATATGCATCGAAAATAAACTCCAACATAATAATTGATCCACAATTGCCCAACGTTGACGTAAAGACCACGCTTATTTTCATTTTGCATTCTTGTTGTTTTTTTGATCGTGGAAGAATATACATCTCTTGACAATTATTGGGGGAAGGGAATCGTTTTGACTACAATTAGCGTTTACGCAATAAAAATTTACATAAACAGTGTAAATAAATTAAATAATAGAAACAATTTACGCTTGTGCTGATTTAAAAATAAACGAACTAAAGTCCTCGTTCCACGTGCCTCGTCAACGCAACAAGATTACGTCCAGCAAAGTAAGGGCTATAGCACATCAAAATTCTAAGGACGAAGGAGTTATTCTAATGAATAGCTAAATCTACTTACTTATTTCTAAAGAATGTTTCTACTTAAGGACTTTGAACATCCTTATCTATTAATGAATAGCGGCTCATGTTAGTAAGACGTTCCATCCAGAAGCGTGAGCGAAGCTGCCCTGCTTAACCATAAACTTGTGCTAACACAACCAGGGGAAACAACAAGGGTTCTACCACTTAGCTAGGGTTACCTCAATACGAAGGCTGTCATGCCATGCAAATGCCACTTATCGGTAAGGAGTCATTTTAAGCAAACGGAAACCTATCCTTGAACATCTTTTCAACAGATTCTGAGCCATAGATACTAAGAGCACTGATCACCACTGCTACCAATACAAACTAGGATAAAACGATAGTCCTCCTACCTGTCCTCCAACCTCTTCCATGATCTTTGCTTGCATACCTTGAATGAAGTCCTGCTCGCTTTTCGGATGGGTAGGAATTGGAGATTCCTGACCAGATGCCGGGTAAGAAACATCTGGGGTTCCAATATCAACTATTGTAGCTGAGTCCTAAAAAAGCCACGATCAAATATTCTCAAAGCAGCATCAAGCAGATGTACACTTCAAACAGGTAAAATTCTAAATAGCCGCAAAGAACTAATTGATTCACATCATTAGCAATACAAAATGATTGTGTTCTTTTACCCTTACGCATTTGACTGATAGAAACAAAAAAATCTCTAACAACTCCATGGGAGCATCAGAAACGAAAAAAGGGTAGAAAATTATCTAAAAGTGAAACTAACGGGGCTCTGCGCACACCTTAAAGGTAAGACTAAGCTTGCTAGTTAAACAAGGCCTATGCAAATCACAAGTTAAGTGTTCAAGATGTAACAAGCCATTACATAAATGTGAACTCATACAAGAAAAAGGCCTTAACATTTGCAATTTGTGGTTACATAGTTATCTGGAAATCGTTAAGTAAATTCAATCTGGTGGATGGAATATTGCCAAACAGATTCTGAAATCCTTTACGAAACCATACACACTTATAAAATTACAAGCAAGCAACCAAGGGGCATAAAATACTTATTAAAATGTACCTTTGCAGGCACGTTTCTGATCAAAAGTCGAAAAGCCCAAACCATAGCAAAGACCTCACAGAGCAAGGTACTTGTGCATAGGATGGTCCGCATCTTGCTTTCAAACAAACAGAAATTCTTGGATAAGCTATACAACAAATTACCACTACGACTAACCATAATGAACCTGCAATTAATTACTATGTACAATGTTTCTCTGCTTACATGGGTACAACAAAAACGATAAAGAAAAAAAAAAACTAATAGAACTTCATAATATGCAGCAAACAAATAGGTCACTAGTTACAATAATACATACAATTGGAAGTAGATCCCAACTGGAAGATGATGATCCACTGCTATCTGTCCTTGCCATGAGTCTGTCGTTTTTAATAAGTACACCAACAGAGTGCATCGGGGTGCTTGAGTTCAGAGAAGCCATGCATACACTTAACAACCTTGTTGCTGACAGTATCACATCTGCAACATTCACAGCAAACTGCTGAAAATTTTAATACTTAAAACTGCTACCTTCCTCTAAAACAAGAAAAGTAACTAATCAGAGTCAGTGAAAAAGGTGCTTTGATTTTTGACCCGACAGAAATTGCAAAGGTATTAACTGCTGCTTCTTAACTGCTGCTGAACAAATCGTCCCAAAAAGAAAATACACCAGCAACAAAAATTCTCAGAAAAACTAAGTCTATCAGAAGTCTACTTTTCTCACTCTATGGAATCCACAGATGCATCTGAAGTATTATTAAGAATTATTTCACACAAGTGGACCAAACAAAGCTTAAAGGACGTAACAGCATACCAACGCATTTCCTAAACCTAGCAAAGCACAAGGTCTGCTCTCCTTAGTGTGATTTGATAAATTACTCATTTAAGTTTGAGGAGTTTCCAACTAAACTTAAAACTGCTCGCGTCATACCTGTATAAAAGAAAGGCTCAAGATCAGACAAAATGTAACTTCTCTACTGCAACTTTTGATGAGTGCCTTGTTGTAAGCCATGTCATCCTCAAAGCAAAGCTCCAAAAAGTATGTGATTTGCTATATCACTAATAAACAGATTCTGTCAAGTCTAACAAATAAAAATCATATTTTCTCCATAAGGGGCTCTAACTCTTAAGTCACTGTGCTTGGCTTCTGCCGTTCCTGATCTACATAAATAATCTACACCTGTCTCTTAATTACAGTGACATTGCTGATGACACAAACCTCCTAGAAGCTCCTATGTCAATAAATATCTCAATAGTGACCGGAAGCATTTATGTCAATAGCTGTTACCTAGCAATTTCCTTTAACACCAACAAGACAAATAATTATCTTTCGGAGCAAAAGCAAAGGAGTTCCTAAATCTATAAAAATAAGTATCAATTGTTTCTGATTATACCCATGTCAGGTTACTTGGGATACTTGTTGATAACACCTTGTCCTTTTCCCAGCACAAAGAAAATATTCGGGTGAGAAACTAGACAAATGCAAACAATCTGCTTACTCTATGCATATATTATGTTCCTGACTTCATGTATAACTTACCATTCCATCCTATATTCCACTATACGAGGTACTAAACAAAGCTAATATTAAAAAGAGATTGCTGCCTGTATCATGGCTTTCTCTGACTATACTTCACGTACTGGCCCCATTCAAACATTATATAGATGCTTAAAGCAGACAAACATATATTTGTCGAGAACTCTCTCCTTATTCAGGACATTTTAACAATCTCACTATCCTCCTAAATCACATATACCTGATAACAACACACGAAATGCTAGTACTGCCTCCGTTTACTTACCTATGGTCAAAACCTACCAATTAAAAAAAAACTTTTAATAAAGTTTCTACAAGCTTCATCCATCAATAAAGTATCTAAGCATAAACTTCTCACGAAAGTCTTATAGACATGATATTAAACTTGTACCAACTATGACAATTGCACATAATATTTTAACAGCGCCTACCAACTACAAAATATCGAACAAACCACTCATGCATCCTGGCATTTGACCTAGAGTACTCACTGACTAATCGCTTTCCTCTCGTACATGTATCAGCATCGTGAGTGGTATACTTAGTATTACAGCCTAATGATAAAGTATTTAAAGGCAATGTCTTCTAAAATCCGTATTTCCTGTTGTTAGAAATGATTGCTGTTGTTGTTGTTGTTGTTGTTGTTGTTGTTGTTGTTGTTGCTGTTGTTGTTGTTGTTGTTGTTGTTGTTGTTGCTGACAAATTGCGACAAAAGATGGATGCGCTCTGCACCACCGACATCACAAAAAAGCATACACTTTAATATCCCATAAAGACTTGGTTTATTCTAAAAACTTCCTGACAGAGAAGATAAAACATTCACTGACGAGCAATATCTTTCTTGAAATGAAGGCAGCACCGAAATCGCAACTATGCCAAAGTACAAATCCCGTTAAACCATGGCGTGAACGATGGCCACGACCATGCAAAAAAAAAACTGTATGAAAAACGCAAAGTTAAACGAAGCATGCTATTTCCATGGGGTGTATGCTTT
Organism: Craspedacusta sowerbii; assembly: GCA_003687565.2. NCBI lineage: Eukaryota > Metazoa > Cnidaria > Hydrozoa > Limnomedusae > Olindiidae > Craspedacusta > Craspedacusta sowerbii. The sequence continues at coordinate 5,956 of QQSS02200541.1, forward strand.
TTTTTCTGGTGCTCAGCAAAGCCTTAGTCCCAAATAAATATGACCTCCTTCATCAAGTTGCATGAAAGCCATTGAGATATCAGAGAAGCAGCAGTGTGATGTGTAGATAATTGTCAATACAGCTTCATAAGCGTCCTTGATCAACAACAATGTGCAATAAAATAACTAGCTTATTATGGCTATAGCAATCCACCTTATCATAGGGCTTCTAATTCATCTTCGCTACTAAAAATAGTAAAATTTGAATATCAGTTAAACAAAGTATGTGTTAATTAATGCATGACTGGATGTGAATGTAACTGCCACGGCTGTTTCACAGAATAGAAAAAGGTTATTCCCTACTCAAAAGAACGGCAATAAGCGAAGGTCAAGTCTTTTGACATGATTGATTGTATCTGAGTCTACCTGTTTCGGTAATGTCAATCATCGAGACTCGTTTGCGTCCAACATTTTGTGGTGCGTAAATTTTACAGATTGTTGAAAAATGTTTCTGCTCTTTTGCATACCTTTGAAACTATAATTGAGTACGCTCAGATAGGTCATATCCTAAATTCTATTAGCACCGTGCAAAGAGGATGCCTCCCTCTCCAACAATGCAGCTGTTATCTTCCCGGTTATTCAGATTTCTACTTCAATAATCGAGGTTCTTCTTGTAGAGCGTGAGTAAGAGGAAAAAACATATGCTGTTGCTGTTGCTGCTACTGATGTTATCTTCAAAGTATCAAACCACCGTGACATCAACAATGACTTTCGAAAAAAGGAAGATCGCTTGTAGTCACGGTACGTACTTCACCAAACAATTCTACGTAAACATCTAACCTACTATAGAGAAAAATGTACAGTCCTCGTGTAAAAGGTAATGCCATAATAAAACTTTTTCCAATTCTATTCTTCTTACTCCAAGCTGAGTTTTAATCAGCGTCGCTCATGCATTGGGTCAAATAGACTGGCGGGAGTGTAGCATAAAATTCGGCAGCACTTAACTTTAAAGCCATCGCCATTTTTTATTGCTATTTGCTTTATTCCTGTCTTTAATGCCTGCTTGGATGGCGCTCGTACAATTTTCATGTGTGTGGCTGCCATTATCACCTGAGCTTAATGCGTTGAGATGGCGAAATGTTTGTTGCGGACCTTGACTTGCTAATAATAACCTGTGGCTCTTCAATCACAAGCCGTGCTTGGAATCCGGCTTTGGCAAGTCCATAGTCTAAATATGGTCTCTAAGATATGAAGATATGAGGGAGGTAGATATGAGGGGAAGAATTTATCTGAAGAAAAAAAAAAGACGTTTACCCAAGTCGGGAGTGATCATGAGCTTTCTAAAGGAGTGCTTACCCATACAGGGGTGAGAAATTTCCCTTAAAATCACTGAGAAATTCACCGCAGATCTGCCGAATTGCACAGGTAGTTGGACTCTCTGGCAAGCTTGCAGCGGAAGCTCAAGGCCATGTTCACACACTGAGGATTTTTTTAAAAATGCAATCATGGAATCAGAGGTGAATTTTCACAGAGCAGGAGGTAGAAGACACAGCAAAAACCATAACAATCACTAAGCAATGTAAGTATGGTATTGAATACTAGAAAACTGAATTTTCGTAAAAAACTAAATATCGTATGAGAAGAAATTGTAGGCAACTCGAATGGCGTACTATTGCACCTAGGAAGCGTTTCAAGTAAGAAGGTCAGTCACGAAAGAATCCTGGCTTGGTCCGTGCCACGTCATAAATTCATAATACGTTCAGGTTGAAAGGAACTTTTACCTTGAACTCCTAAAATAAACAATACATTTTCCAAAGCCCATGATCTCCACAATCATCTCAACCACGCTCAGGTTTACATGGCTACTTAAACCATTTGGCAGGAGAAAGCGATGTAGTTAACAAGATGAATGAAAAACGCGTCGTTGAGTCGCAACATCCTACCTCATCTTTCCAGATGTCAAAGAGCTAGCTTGCGTACAAACTCAGCAGTCAAGCTTGGCAAACAATAAAGCATGCAAACGTAAACAAATCAAATAAAACTCCACTCGACTAATAGCGAAACCACATTCACGGTGATCAATTGGTGTAAGCTAGACTGCTGTACTCTCTAAGGGCGATGCCATGGTTATTTCATAGGAAGTTACTTTGGCTTCTTTTAGTGCACGCGATTTTGGCACGGTAAATGCCTGAAGCAAGCTTTGCTCCATTCTCCCTTCCATTCATTCTCTCCTCCCAAAGGCAGAAGGTGGCAATCGATCGTCAAGTAAGCTGAAAACTAGGTCGATACCGTAGCTTGCAAACGCTTATTCCTAGAAACGACAATCACATATGGAACCTGAAAGCATACCTCTGGCCAAACTAAACCATCACACCCAATGGCCGCTCGACCTCAAGCTGTGGAAATCCCCGGTACTTACAAAAACTAATCGTTACTACTACAGACTGATAGCAAGTATCAGAGTCCAGACGCTCAAGGCGCAGCTCCCATCTGAATCCGATCGCTTAACATCCTTTCGTCAATCTCCTTACAACGGGCAGTGCCCAAAGTCACAACATTTAATAAGCCAGTCAAAACATTTAATAAGCCAGCAATCTCAAAAAACATGGAAACCGTAGAAAACTAAAACGTTCTCATAAATACTATGACTAGAGTAAAAAAACTAGCTCCCTATCACTAGCAATTTGCGTCCTGCTATAAATATATACATCTCAAGTATGTGCATGCGCCATCTATGACACATTTCATCTTCATATCAATCTATGACACATTTCATCTACATATCGCATGACGTCTAATCAAATCTATGATTTCTACATAACCTAGAACACGCAAGTTCGCTTTAATTTAAAAAAAAAATACCTCTAATGAGAACAGTAGGCCCGTAAACAACACACAAGACAACCAATAAACGCATTTGCTTGCGAAACGATTCGAAATTCGTATTTTTTGAATTTAGCTGTCGCTTGCAAAAAAAACAAAGGAAACGAAAGAAATCTACGTAGAAAACAACGCGGGACTTGCGGATTACGTTCACGACCAGCAGCACTTTATAATCGAAGAAATCACGGAGCCGTTCAAAACGTAACTTTCAACGACATCCCTTAACTTTTTCACAAACTCCACCAACGGAATTAGGACGGAAGAACGAAAACGAAAATCCGCGCGTGAACGATAATTGCAACTTAAGGCAATCAAGCACACGCTCGAAGTCAGGCTGTATGCTTCCACAGCTTCTACAGGCTTTCCTACTTCGAATGAGCAGAAAAACGTGCAATTTCCTAGCAGATACGCTGGTAGCCTCGCACGTGGACATAAATGCCATCGCCATGCTTAAGCTTAGTACCTCATGTCACGACAAGGTCTTCCTTACAGTCACCGGTCAGTGACAGACACGTTAAGAAATAAGGACGCCGAGAAAGCAGCTGCCGCAAGCGCCATGCTCAATACTTCTCTTGAGACTCCAAACCCAAGATGCGACAACTCGTTTTCCTATCCAGCCAACCAACTCAGGAATGCTAAACACGCACTACAAAATACATAATAACACGCGCATGATCAACAGACTAGTTTTAACCAAACCAGGTACAAAACTGAACGTTTCTATGCCGAACAAAAAAAGTTAACTTTAACGAACAGTGCCATCCAAGAGTTTTCCGATTCTACAAGCACTGGCAATCATCAAGATACAAGGAGGAAGTAGCCCAACGTAGTTCAGAATATCCCGAGCACCTGAACACCATGGGTTGAACACTGGAATTAATAGAACCATTCGAAGAGGGACTATCAAGCTAGAAATCTAAACAACACAATAGCAAGAAGTTCGTATCAGGCTCTGTGCAAGGTACAAAACATTTCCATGGTAAGGTTGGTCAACACGTCCAGACATCACAACAACACAAACAATCAATTAATAAAACTGTAGGTTTACTCAAGAGACGAGGGGCAAACGATCACCTCATAATCAAGCTCTATTCATAAAGTCCTATGCGAAATTCAAAGCGCCAAAAAAGCTTGATAGCTTTTCTGAAAAACGCTTAGGTCTTTCATAACATTAAAGCAAAAAGTTCGATAATCAAATAATATGCTTTCTGTTGACTAAATCCAATAACAGACATGATTCCCAAACTTTACAAAAGCTCACTCACATTCCCAAATCAAAAACAACAACAAAAAACAATTTAAAAAACAAGCAACAAACAAACAATCAATCAAACAAATAAACAAACAATAGCATTTAGAGTCGCTTTGCCGACACTGCACACAAAAATCAAGCACTTTAATACCAAAGCTCATACAAACAAACCAAAAAGTCTTAACTTAACTATGCTTAACTGACGGTTACATTGACATAATTAAAGAAATAGCAAAACAACGATAACGACCATGTAATGCAAACGCCTGCAAGACGATTTTCAGGGCGAGGATTGACCGCGGGCAAAGCTCCGGGCGAGGGAATCACCTGAACACCTTGTGCGATATCCGCTCGTGCTCCAGGAGATGATGTCGCATGCGGAAGCGCTTATTGCAGAGCGTGCACGAGTGCGGCCTCTCCCCAGTGTGCAACATGATGTGTCCCTGCAAGTGATGCTTCTGGCGGAAGCGCTGGCTGCAGAAGTGACACTGGAACGGCTTGATTCCTCGGTGAATCATCATGTGGCGCTCCAGGGCCGCTCTCTTCTTGAACGTCTGGAAGCATTCGGTGCACTGCGGACGAGATTCACCTTCAAAAGTGGCCGACGGCCAGGTAGATTTCACTCTCGGCATCTTGGAGTCGTCGCTAGCTTCCACACCGGCTTGATCAGCAACACCTGTTTGAGGCTGCTTGGGGGACTGCTGAATGTAAATAGGTCCACCACCGATAGGGAAGAGACTCATGCCGTGGTTCGGCGAGTCTTTCACTACTTTCAATACCATCGGGGTCGACTCTGATGGGCGGTATGGTACAACTGCTGCTCCATCTATACATGGGACATGAGCTGCAGGTAAGTGCGGGACGTGGCTTGGCAAATGAGGTGGCGCAACATTTTGATAGAGAACAATGCCTTCTGGAGCGCTGCCTGCCGGATAGATGTAGGAATTGACGTACATAGGCGGCTGGCGACCTTCGATAGGTGCATCCACGCAGCCTTTACGTGAAGAGGCCTGCTCCGAAACAGGAAGATCTTTGCCATCAGTATGAGAATGTGACGCTGAACCGACGTAACTCACGTGAAGGACACTAGGTGCAGAACTGGAGGATCGCTCCGAGATGGAAATAGGATTCTCCTTTGTACGCTCGCTGCTAGATTTGGCAAGGTGATTTGGCAAGTCAGACCGCAGTGAAATACTGCCACTAGTGGTCACATGGCTGCTCGATGGAACATGAGCGAGGTTTTTCGGAGATGCCTGTCCATCGGCTGTATGAAGGCGAATTTCAGCTGGTCTATGGTAATGTTCCTCATTGGAATGCTCCAGAGCCTTCTTATGCACCCGAATCGGATCACTTTCCACTCGGCTAAACTCGCGCTGACCGAAGTACGTGTCCTCAGCCATGCGATAGCCGACGCGTGGGACATGCAATCCATCCCTCACGTGATGATACCCATTGGAAGACACGGCACGCCCTTCTCTAGGCATGTGAAAGACGTCTTTCGACGAGTGGTAGCTGTCGCTTGGAAGCACAACCCTGTCCGGACGTGAGTCGCTTTCGTCTTGGTCAAGAGATACTCCCTCCTTCGCCGAAGAGCGATACTCAAAACGCTTATGAAACGCTGAAGCCGACTCGATTCTTTTCCCAGCCGATTCCCAGTCTTGGGATGCAGCGTGAACCATCGGGACACGAGAATTGCTCTCATGAGGCCGACCTGAGGGCGATTCGGCGGATTTAGCATTCGGGATTCCTGGGATGCGCAAGAACTTCTCGGAAGGGCGGTGTGCAATACTTCCCACGCGATCAGAACCATTGACGACCGAAGCAAATCCTGATGTGGCGGGCTTAGGGGACGAATTGTGCAAGTGGACCTGAGGAAGGAAAAGTAAACGGGAATAAGAAAAACTATATCATAGGAGCAAACACCGGATTCCTAGACGGCGCCTGAAAGAGACATGATGAGAAAGAAATAAGCGAGAGAGAAAGTGGGAATTCCCAATAAACATTATGTTAATCACATATATGCACATGCATACATATATAAATGCACACATACATACATACATACATACATACATACATACATACATACATACATACATACATACATACATACATACA
>QQSS02200552.1:0-12186 GCA_003687565.2 Craspedacusta sowerbii
CAGCCAATCATTGCAGACTTCCCGATTTTTAGTTGCGCAATATCGCATGCGGGTTCCCGCATGGGAGACACTGCCTTACCGTATATGTAGGAGTAACTGAAACTGAGAGACTACATAGGTCATGCAAATCACCTTTTATGGCTCGGTTTGAGTATAACGTGCAGCAATGCGACTTGCAATTTGTATATACCCATTAAATTAAGCTATAAACGCAACGACTCACCACTGTATAAATAAGTGATGTGTACCTAGCAAAAATTTTGTTCAGTAATTTGCTTGCAGTCACAAGGTTTGTGTTCTCACTAGTGTTTACAGAACTGACCACTATGAGGTATCGAATTTCTTGGTCCACATACTTTGGTTGACTTCTTGCAACAGAGAAGTTAGAGGACATTGGAATTTTCCTCTGTAAGCAACAAATGAATGCACATAAAGCTGTATTTGCGGTATTGCCTTTTACGCTGAGGATTTTCCAAATACGCTATTGGTTATGATTCTTTTCCAAACCTTGGTTCATGCTCTTTAATATGACTTTGTGTCATAATGTTGCAACCTTGCCCTTCGTATTTATTCGGAAAAATATTCTTCCAAGGTTCGTGATTCTTACCAATCACTTTGAATACATGTAATTTCAAACTCCCTAAATATCCTACTACTTCCCACTGAAATTAAATCCAGTGACTTGTGTAGTGCAATCCTATGCTTCAGTAGACCCTTAGCTGGTTAGCCTACTTTTACTCTGCTGAATGCACTGCTAATGTAAGCGCTGGCAGCTTCTTCCAAACCTTTGAAAAGTTTGTTTCTTTGAGTAAGCTGTATTCTATATAAAGTAAGAAATTTCCATCTCCCAAATCATAAACTCCCAAAGGCCTAAAGAATTTTACAAATTTCTTTAAGTTTACACAGACACAAAAAGCAATATGAAGCACTGAAAGGTGGATTTTTAAGCCATTTGCTCTCAAAAATCTTCAAAAGAAACAGCTTAGTACAAAGCAGGAGACGAGATAACTCTGCTACCTTTCTAGCAAGCGCTTGCAGTAGTTTCCTAGTACAGCTTTGTGACAGGCCATCAAAAGAATGTGCCAACTCAAAGGTATATGTGTTTTCTTGTAATGTATCTGCATATAAAACTACATTGTCGTGATGTTGTAGTACGATATCTTTATCCCAGTTGGTAATATTCTTTTAGAATATGGTCATCTGGCATGTTGCAGGATGTGATACTCTATGGCCATGTTAATCCTTGTTGCCTTGATGTCATTTTTTTTTCGGTGTAGATCTGGTTTTAAGGTATGTTTCTTAGCCTGCATGGTCATGCCTGTAGGTGTAGAGCATGCAACTAAATGCAAATTCTCTATTTTTACAAGTTATTTCTTGTTGGTTATTTGGAGTCGAATGTGTGAAACATTCTATGCTCATGCTTATACCTATGCTGAAACTCCAATTCAAGAGTTAAAAAAAACTACACGTTTTTAAGCTATTGCACTTCTTCTAGAGGGTATCAACGATGGGTTACATGGTGAACCAAGTTAAAACTTGCTCGGCAAAGATGCTTAAGGTCGTTTATTTCTCTTCGATTAAATTTTCTAGTGACATCCTCGATTCTTGTGTTAATTGCTTAAAACTTCTTGTTTATTCGATTTACTCTCTGACCGCCACAATACTGATGGATAGTGACTTCAGTGGCATCTTGCTCATTTTTGATGGCCTCGATTAAAGCAAAGATGTTGGGGTGGTTTTTGCTAACTGTCCCATTAAAGCGAAGATGCCCTCCAAATAATTGTTTGTGCGTCTGCTTACACCATAAACATTTCACGTGGTTGCCGGCGTCTGAACCAGCCATTGCTGCTCAAAATACTGAATCAATTCTGCTCAGAGTGGATGTGACCTTCTTCGAAGAATATTAAAAACTTCACAAACATGGACTATGGGAACAATGCCGTAAGACATCAGTTCGCGAATTTGGATGCGCAGATTTTCGTCTTCATCATATACTTGCTGTAAGTCAACCTGCTGGACTCGACGGTAAATGGCCTGTGGGAAGTGGAAATAACAGCCACGGTGCATGGACGTGGGGAAGTCTTCCCAAACAGCTGGTAGTAGGCCACTTTAAAAGTCACTCTGTAGATTGTGACTTGAGTAAAGCTCTTCTCCATCGCTACCGATTGGCCTTTCAGCATTCTGAAGAGACGGCTGTAATCTTCTCTCGATTTTGAGCTCATAAGTGCATAAACAAGTGGAACCTAAGAAGAAGCTCAATGTCATTAACGACGAAATATACATATGACGTCACACGAAATGAAATATGACATCACAGTCTACTTCAAAGGTTTGTCTAATACTTGGCAAGAATACCTGGCGCTCTTCGAAAAATGCGTGAATTTTGAAAATCTGACGAAACAGTGCAGGTGATGAGTCAAAAGTTCCTTCCAAGAAAATAGCGGTAGAGCTGAAGACCATGTCGAGGTTTGCATCAGTTGCAAAGACCAGAAATTCAGGGCAATCTATTCGCAGAAACGGACTTCCTCTTGATGTCTGTGTAGAAGCTTCTGGAAGTACTAGGGTCTCTCTCGTGGCTGGTAACTGGGGATGCCCAAGACAAAAGACATTGACCAATAAACCTCTGAAGATATTTTGTTAATTGGTTTGTGTTGTCACGTCTATTCAAAAGCATTTGCTACTGTATTCGTTCTTTGGTCATCCTTATGCCACTCGCAAGCGGTTTGCAACATTGTTAATAACCTTTTTCTTCTTGCTCTGTACAAGCTGGATGATACCCTGAGACTCGTTAGAAGTTTAACTGACGCAGTCAGAGTTGGAGACTCTTTGCGATAAATTGTAGTGACAGGCGTGTTTTCGTTAGCTGCCCGCTCACGCATGCGACTAACAACTGATCGCACTAGGCAGCCTTCCGGGTCCGGCATATGCTCGTGATCTCGCCCTCGAGAACGCTGATTATTATATGTTAAGTCTGTCTGCATACACCCAGGGCAAGCCCAAAATAATTATAATACGTAATAATTCGTAAAAAGTAAAAAAAAACGGTAATAATCCTTGAAAAACTTATTTATAAGTTATTCGACACTGTGACTTATAATATCATACTAACCCAAATCAGGTCCTTATCAGCTCCATATCAGGTACAATATTTTTCAGCGTTATGTAAATGATATTGTGAATTCTGTTCTTCAGTTGTAGGTCATTTTGTTTGCTGACGAGACTAACCTGCGCTTTGCATTCTACTAATGGAAGGCTGTTTTTATCTTGAGTGAGCAATTCAAACAAACATGGCAATTCTCATTGCGCACTGCCGGAGCTTGAGTGAGAAAAAAAAACACAACTAAAACCATTGCATTTTCAATGGACTGGCTTCAAATCTTGTGCCTTTCCTTACCCAGTCTAGGATGATATGAAAGACCTACCCAGTGCGTCACACAAATTTGATAGGTGTCTTTCTTGTTGAATGCTCACATTGGAGCTGCCATATTCGGCTGATTTATCAAAGGGTATCTAAACATATTGAGATGATCCAGGGCCTGCCAAGCTAGGACAAGGAGAAGGAAGTGAGCATGGAAGACCCTTCAAAATAAAATCCCTGTTTCTTCGATTGGACACACTGCAAATAGCAACTTCCTCTTTGAACTGTATGTGGCAATATAAATTTATTAAGATTAAGAATAGTACCAGCAGCGGTATACGTAAGGTATACAAATAAATCAAATTATTTCAGTTCTTCATTTTAGAGTCCCGGCGAACGGACAAGACAATTTCAAACAAATATTATGTTGCAAAGCTTTTCTTCAGTTTAAAAAAGTCTTTAAATCTCATCAGCGATTTTCTTAATCGTTCAGTCCCTCAGTAAGTCATAAAGTATCATCTGAGTATTATGTGATGCAAAGAAGCTTGGCGTCTCTAACAGAAGCCCTTAAAATGAACGAGTTCCTACGTTACGGAATATGCTGAAAACAATAGATGACTTTGTAGGCATTTTTATCCGGGAGAGTGAAGTAAGTAATATGCGTACGCAACTTATAGGCTTATCCATGCTTTTATCCTTTTTTGCTTCTACTTAAAAAGGATATGGCAGTCGGGCTGGATGTATTCACATCCATCACGTAGTTACATCCTAAACCATTATTCCGAGGTATCTTAAGCTGTCGTGAATAAGCTATCGGCTATCTGGTAGAGCTATGCCAACTTAAATCTTTCATTTTCTATTTAAGAGTAAACTCTTGTTCAACTTTCTGATAAAAGAAAAATGCAAGTAGTTGACAAGAAAACAGAAAAGAATGAAAGAACTGCTTTTATACTTATAAAGGCTCACAATCTCTAAATTTGCTTTACTTTCATCTCCCGAAAACTAAACGCCAACAACATTCGGCGGGCCTTTCAACAGTAAGGGGCAGCTAATAGCAGGCCCTATGAAGTCTTTAAAAAACTCGGGTCTTGTTATTGCACATTATGGATTGTCCCTCGCGAAATAAGATGGTGCGAAATCAGTAGCGAGTCGAAATAATTTGCGCGCAAAATCAACCGGCCAAACAAACACGCGCGAAAATTCACAGCGCTCATAAAGCTAGTGGCGATTTGATGACGCTTAAACACTCAGCGCTAAATTGCCCGGCGCCGAATTGGCTGTATCCCTGGATTCACTGCTTGAGTATTATGGTTATCCGAAATTGCGCACAAACGTAACAACGTGTTTTTATTCATCCGTTGTGGGAGCCTGGAGTACATCGGAATTCGTGGTACATAATCTCTAGAGATTTACCATCCGTGACTTCCTGCTTGGCGTTCGTCTGGGATCTTCGTTTTGTTTGCTATATTGTAAGGCCTTCTTACCTGCATTGGCCTATAATTACCGTTTTAGTTTACGTATCTTTTTTTTATTTTTTTATTTTTTCATTAATATACTGCTTTTGCTTGTATTGCTGCGAATGAAATGTAAACGTTAAGACAAGTCTGGGTCCTGCAAGCGCCAAATGCCCAATCATATAAAAATAATACAGTGTTCCGAATGCAAAACATACGTCCATAAAAAAATGCTGTAGTATGCCAAGAAGAGAATACCTTGCCAATAAAATTTGGACTTGCTCTCCTTGTCATGCTAATGAATTGCCTTTCGGTAAATGTCATGACAGCACGTTTATCGAAGAAATTTCAAAGTATTGTGCTGAAAACTCTAATAACCTTAATTAAGAGCTAAGACCATCATTCAGCGTAAAAACTTTGCTCGATAAAATTCTTGGTCAGATAATGAACTTTGACGACCATTCAAGTTGCAAAAATTGTTCAAAGTACAACGACGACGACTTCAACAAATTGAGCATCAAGGCAGAAGACTCTCTGGGGCTCTTGCATATTAATATGGCATCTCTTAATAAGCATTTCGATGAACTGTCTACATTGCTTTCATTACTCCAGTGTAATTTTCCTATTTCTAAAGTGCTATCTCCGAAACTCGCATAACAGAAGCATTTGGCATAACTAGTAAGATAGATATACCTAGCTACTCATTTATCGACGTAAAAACTATGTCACATGCTGGAGGGGTAGGCTTGTATATTTATAACTCGATCTATAGTAGTACTAAGGTGCAAAATGATCTATGTTTCCAATCGGAAAATCAACTTGAAGCAATCTTCATCGAAATAGAACAGGAAAAGAGAAAACTATTATCTGCGGTTATAAATATAAGCATCCCGACATCCGGGTTACTCTTTGCTCACAAACTCTCACAGATGATATATTTAAAAATAATTTAAAATACACCTCCTCTAGCGGGAACTTAATCTGTTCGATATCGGATCATTTTCTTCAATTCACTATCTTTAGTGATTATTGCCCCGTAAAGGCGAAAGATAATACTATAAAATTAGGTCGATCCTATAAAAATTTTAGGGAAGAAGAATTTCTGGAACAAGTTGCAAGGCTTGATTGGACGTACATGGCTGATAAAACTCGGAGTGCTGGTGCGCTGATGACCACCTTTCTTAACAAAATTTACTGATATTCTCGACGTAATTGCCCCTGTGCATCGCTTAACCGAACCAAACTCGAACCTATTTGCGCACATGAAAATACTTAAACTTGATGACATGATCGAACTCCAGAGATTTCTTTTCATGTACGACTGGAATATTGGCACTTTGCCATATTGGCTCAAGTCCCTCATGTCTATAAAAGAAGTTCAAAAGACTACAAGGAATGGCGGAATTGGTAAGCTTGACGTGCCAAAGATATACACCGTTAAGTATGGGGAGAGATCCTTGATGTTTGTTGGTCCTAAAATCCTCAACAGCTTGACTTACTTAGAAATGGATCTCAAGATTAGTAAGGCGCAATTCAAGAGACAGCTACATGCTCTCATAACCGCTAAATACTAGAGCTTAACACTGTTACAACGCTCTTGCAATATAATTATCTGCTACAACTTCAAACTGCTTGACCCATGCTTGTTGAAAACGCTAGCTATTTTTGTAAGACTTTATATTTTTAGCTACGATTGTGTTTGTTGTGTATCTACACGTAATGAAATGTTAGGGGGGATCTTCTACTCATTAGCTCTGCTAAGAAAGACCCCTCCTTCCCGTTTAGCGACCATATATAATTATCGTGTACGAGGTTTATTTCGGCAAGCTTTTCGGGAGAGATAAAAATTGTTGTTGTTGGTGTTATTATTCCATAGGGTCCTTTACAAGGACGACCAGATGAGGAAATAAACAATCATACGAACCCTTGGTGATGCTGATTGTATTTTCCTCGATGGTGAGCTCCTTGTGAAGGAGCTCAGGAATAATGTCTGCCCGCCTCTCCCACCCTACCGTTTTAGGTTGCTAGAGGCACACGAGACAAGGATGAAGAAGGCTGGATCCGAGCGTGCGCAGAAGCTTCAGACATTATTCCTGAGCTCCTTCACAAGGAGCTCACCATCGAGGAAAATACAATCAACATCACCAAAGGTTCGAATGATTGTTTATATCTTCTTATCTTATCACCTTGGGTCGGGTCGTGGATGTCCCTTCCTCCGTTATAGGCGGGCTTGGCGATGAAGAACTGAAGAGTGTTGATGGTTAGTTGGGAGGGGATTTCCCTACGGGCAGCTCCACTAAGTACGTTAAGAATTATAAGTTGTGTGCTCCGCAATTGGTCCACCGAGCAAGAGTTGTTTTCTTTTGGTGGTTTTATTCGGTGCGCGTCGGTTGTTGTTGCGCTCCGGAATTTAGTGATGTCCGCTACCGAGTTTAGGGGGGTGGGAGTGCGCTCCCGAGTTGGTCTTTGTACGGAATTTTTGTAGTTTTGCGAGCGGGGATTCGAATCGAGGAAAGCCTCGGTTCGAATTCGTGTTTGCTGCGCGCGAAGCTTGCGCCGCCGTGTTGGCGGCTATTGTGTTGACAGTTACGGGTTGACTTGATTTTCGGCTGAGTAGACTTGAGCAGCAATTTTGGTTATTGAGCTCAATAGCTTGGAGTTATTGGCGTCTTTAGCCAGTTTAAGAAGCGTGCTGCACATAGAGTTGATGTTCGTAGAAAGATACAGTCCTCGGAAGAGTTGATTTCGGGTTCTTCGGAAGGTGGTTGTTCAATTCTATCTAATGAACGAGATGTCTTGAAAGCTTTAGACGAGGAATTTTTAAATCTTAGTCTTGAGCTTGAGGATGAGACTTTTACTGCGGAGGTACTTACCGTAAACAACGTTGTCGATGATATAAAGTTACTCAGTTTCGAATGCGTGCTTTCTGTTTGTGCGTTCTCATCATCAGTAATTGTCGCTATACGTTGCTAGAAGATCAATGCCGAATCATCTAATCTCGGACATAGCGCAAACATTTCTTGCTGCCAACGATCTTCTGACCACTCTCCTCCATAGCGACGCAGTACAGCAACATTTCTCTAGTCATCGGATAATGTGGTCCTTCATAGCAAAGGGTACACCCTGGTTCGGTGGGTCTTACGAGCGGTTAATTGAAATGACCAAATCATTCCTATGAATTCTTGGCAGGTCGACTATCACCTATGAAGAGCTACAGACATTACTAGTTGAAACGGAAGCTGTCCTTAACAGTAGACCCTTAACCTACCTTTATTCTGACCAAGACGACCTCACGCCACTAACGCCTGCACACTTACTACATGGTCGTCCGATCATTTCGCTTCACGATGCCGCCATAGACGACGATCAGGACTCTGATCCAGATTACACAGTGGGTGCGACAGGAGCGCGCAAGAGACTTGCATACATTGCTTTGCTTTTTAAGCAGATCTGGTCCCGATGGGAGAACGAGTACCTACCACTCCTTCGGGAGCGACCTAGTGAATGCGGCATTCGAGGTATTACGCAACAAAACCAAATCAAGGTTGGAGATGTCGCGTTGGTTCATTCAGACACAAAAAAGCGAGTGGATTGGCCGTTGGCCAAGGTCACTGGTCTGCACTAAAGCGACGACGGGTTTGTTCGCTCCGACAGAATTCAGACCAAATCTGGTGACGAACAGACCCATTGCGAAACTTCATCATCTTGAACTATCGACAGAGCAAGAGTTGGGGGATATCCAAGAAGGAGACGATTCGCGGGAAGACCAAAAGGAAAAGAAATCCGAAGAACAACAACGTCGTACGGAAGATACGACTGGTCGTCCGCTACGAACAGCGGCGACGAACGCCCTTCAAAGGATTAAAGATCAAGCCATGAACTCTAACAATTTTACCTGTAAAGTATATCATATCTTTCGGGCCCGGAGTGTCAAGAACGGGCTTAGGTACTTCCGTATGGTGAAACTTACTCAGTTTCGTATGCGTGCTTTCTGTTTGTGTGTTCTCATCATCAGTAATTATCTCTTTGTGGTTTCTATTCTTGAGCTATTATTTCTAATTGTATTTAAATTGCTTTTAATTTGTGTGGGTTTCTTTAGTGACTCTATACTTT
The DNA here is from genome assembly GCA_003687565.2 of Craspedacusta sowerbii. Taxonomy (NCBI): domain Eukaryota; kingdom Metazoa; phylum Cnidaria; class Hydrozoa; order Limnomedusae; family Olindiidae; genus Craspedacusta; species Craspedacusta sowerbii. The sequence goes on from QQSS02200552.1 coordinate 8,926, forward strand.
CTATAGTGAGTATTTAAACGGTCAGAGATGTAAATTGTCAGATTAAGAAGAAAAAGAGAGAGTGTAAAACAAAAACAAGAACAAGAACAAAGTGAAGTGGTGGCTAAAAACAGAGTTCTCTATCTTCCACAACGTGCACAAGACTATTCCTACGGTGGCATAGTCTCAGCATCCATTCAACTCGAACCTAAGAAAATTTCCCACAGTACGAGCGGTGATAATAAGGAATTTATTTGTAAATATTTTGGGTGTCTTTAACTAGTGGTGATTGCGATTATAGTTAGTCTACGGATAGCCACGCATAAGAAATGTTGCAAGCCAAAGATAGGGGTTCTCTTTTCGTTCGAACGTTGGGTGGGGTCTTGGATGTCCCTTACCGACGGGCTTGGGGCTAAGGAAAACGCAGAGTGTTGTATGGTACATGGGAGGGGACTTTCTCACGGACAGCTCCCCTGAGTACGTAGACTTATAAGTTGAGTACTGTGGCTGTTTGTGCGATAGTCATTACTGGCCAGCACAGCTTGACGTCGTAAAAGGGACTGCATACAAATGAATGGAGGCACTATCAAACCGGAGAAACCTTACACACTTATCCTTAGCAAGAAGGACCGGTAAAAGAATTGTGAAAGTATCAGGTACAAGAAGCATTAAGATTACGAGCAAGGCGTATCGCGTTCATGTGATATTTGAAATCTGAGAGTCTACCTAGGAGTAATACAATGGCACAAAATCCACTGAACCAGTATCTCCACTTTCAAAAAGTCAAGGAAAGGAAAAATGCCAAAAAAAGCCAAGGAAATATTAAATCTGTACCAAGTAAAAATATTTAACTGGAAAGTGGATATAATTAGATTTGCGCGTGGATGTAAGAAGAATGACTAAGGAGCAATATGTAATCAGTAGGTTCGGGGACCTTTCTTATTTCGCCTTATTTGCCCTTTATTCGCGTTGATTTATGATGCGGATCTGAACATTGCTTGGGAGAGTCACTCGGTTGTATCAGATTCCAGAGAGGGTTTCTTCGTATTTCGTCCGCTTCCGGTCGATCCGCAGGATCGTCCGATAGAAGGAGCCGAGCCAACTTTCTCTGAAAGGAACACCACAAGGTAAACAAACCAATGAGCGCACAGTCACAAGCAAAGAGGAGGTGCTAGAAAGCTCATAAATTATCTGTCACACTTTCACAGCTTCCCACATTCACAAATTCACGCCTTTACACTTTCACACACTCACAAATTCGCTACACGCCAAAGTTATCGGAAAGCCAGCTTACTCTGGAACCCCGCTTATACTAGCACTTTTAATACGCTTGAATATATAATTGCGCATAAAATTTAGTCGAGGCTTTTTGACAAATCAATAATTCCTATATCAAGTGAGATCAGGGATGACTTCTATATCAAGTGAGATCAGGGATAATTTCTATATCAAGTGTGATCAGGGATTCCGTTACATTTGACTTCATTTTCAAGCCATGAGACGGAGCGACCAGGAGGAAAAACGAATTTACCACATCGAATATCAAACCACGAATCTACATAAGACCTTAAGGACGCCCCGTGTTCTCCTCTGACAGTTAAATTAAAGCAACAAAAACGAACCACGCAATGATGAACGCGACAAGAAAGCAGAAAATTAGTGAAGTTAAACAGAATAGCGAACTACCAACCTCCCCGGATCCGACGTAACCCGTGTCGCGACTGGATTCCTTTAAATCTTTTATGGCCTGCGGAGATGCAAAAACGGAAGCTTCGATACGCATACGAACCGAACTGTGTTTCAGCAAAACAGACAAGATGCAAAAGAAGAAGAGCGAGGATGAGAGAAAGGCAAGACAACCGGCTAACCTCAGCCCTCTCCGCTTGCGTGGAGAACGTGCAGAGGAGCTCGAAGAAAATTACTCCTAGGGAGTAGATGTCGACCTTGTGATTGTAAGGCCGACCATCCCACTGAAAATATAATCAAACGCACGGCAATACCTTCAAAACGTACCAGTTGTAAGCACAAATAGCCATACTATTGTCTGTGATTTAACAGAGACATCCTCCACACACACATACACACTCACACGCACGCACATATACTCACACATGCACATAAGAAAACAAGTAGTGTGTAGTACCTGCCTCTGTTCCAGAGAAATCCTGCCCACACGACACTGTCCAAGTTCAGCATGTAGGAAGACGTGGGCCCACAAACCCCAATAGTACATAAATATGCTCATAAATCAACGCCAAATGTCTCTTCTAGGCCTCCACGAAACCTCATGAAACCACAATACTTTTTGGGGAAAGGCAAGACAGAAATGAGAACCAGCGTATCGGAGATTGATTTAGATTTACCGACATTTACATTCTCCACATTGCCAAACAGTCCCGTAAAAAGATCGAATAACAACTCCGTGACGAAGCGCGTAAATTGGGCGGAACGCGCCAAGGATTCTATCAGGAGTATTTTGACTCTTCAAACTGGCCTGACAGCTGGCAAAGCATATTGAATAAAACAGTAAGATGTCGATAAGGAGACCCTCACCTGCTCTGGACTCACATAAGGATGTGTTCCAATAGAGGCAGTATTACTCTCGGTTGCAAACGATTCACCTTAACGAAAAACATAGTAACTCGATCACAACGTTTCCCCTCGCAGTAGCTAACAACAAACGGCAACGAAAGCTTTCCGAGGGAGTTTTCTAATGTTTCTCAGTAAGTAGAAACCCAATTCAGCGACCAAGCCATGTGAAAATAATAACAATAATAAATAATAATAATAATAATAATAATAATAATAATTTTTTTTTAAACTTCATATATTTTTCATGTTGTTACGGCACATTCAGTAGACATCGGCACCACTCACTAATCCTAGGAATGGTGCCTCGGATGATGTCCTCTTGAACATCGCTCTCAGAAGTTTAAACTTTTACAGCCTGGCAGTGCGCACGTCACATCACAGGCTTCTTTGAGTAATCCAGTTGTCCGCAATTACTTGCGCAATTACGCCGCGGAGCGGTTACTCCTTTTAACGACCCAGAGGGGATGTATGCCTGAGTCGAGCATGGCCGGACCGGGGGTCTTGCTTGCGAGGCAGGAGCTTAGACCACTCGGCCACGCAGCCATTATAACAATAACAATAATAATAATATAATATAATAATAGAGAAGAAATAAGGACCCTCGACGGGTAAATCTTCAAGGCAAAGAATAAAGCTAATAATTTTTGTGACTTTTCGGTCCTTTCTTGGACCATCTTCAGACTAAACGAA
>QQSS02200563.1:0-12185 GCA_003687565.2 Craspedacusta sowerbii
ACCTACCTACCTACCTACCTACCTACCTACCTACCTACCTACCTACCTACCTACCTACCTACCTACCTACCTACTAGTGTACCTTGGCAGTGACAGGTTTACTGCGTGATGCATAAATTTACATTCAAAAAAATCATTGAAATTACCTGGAGGATTGCGCATTTTATTTTGATCCTCATAATACTTTCGCACTTCTGGGCTCAATGTGGTTTGCGGCGCTACGGTGGTGGTAGTAATCATAGCAGTGCCTGTAGTATGGGCACCTGGCGAAGAGTCATAAGGAGCGGGATCATGCCCTCGAGAAAGCTCTCTCTCAGATGCTGTACCTTCCAACTGCCATAGCAAACGCTTGACTGCATTTAGGTCATCACTAGCGACGTGGTTAAAGTTCTTTGGTGGTGTGAAAGTTGGATTTGCCCATTTAGAATTTATTCCATTGTTTGCAAAAAAAATTTGTAGTGCTGGCTTCGATTTTGCTGGAATATCTTTTCTTTCAGAAGCAACCGACTTATAGTATTTCCGGCTTAAAAAGTTGCTTTCCAAATAATCGGTCGTTGTGAGATTATTCTCGGAAGACCTGTTAGTCTCCGATTTTAATTTACTGTGGATAGAGCCGGACTGCTTCAAGTCTGGTGAAACATTCTCAAACATAACGCGTGATCTGCCATTGCCGTCAGCAGTCTGAGGAGGAGTTACAACAAGCACATCTATAGGATCTGTGGACTGGGCAGGAGGGAGCCTGGATATTATTTTTCCTCCACGGAACACACCGCCATTTACCTCAACGCCTGGTCCTATCTCCCCGCTTTCTATAACACCGCTGTCGATTATGCCACCATTGATAATTCCGGATCGTACAACACCCCCTTTTAACTGCCCTGACAACATGACACCCCCTAACAATTTCCCACCATCTATGACACCACCTTTAAGAATCCCTCCGTCTATAATTCCACTCTTTAGCAAGCCTCCATCCATCTCGCCTGATACTAACTCCCCTCCTTGAATTTCCCCACCTTTAAACTCTCCTCCCTTGATACTGCCGTTAAGCAGGTGTCCACCTTCAATTCTTCCACCGTAGACGGTACCCCCGTCAATGAGACCTGAGTCAAGCTCTCCTCCAAGAATTTCTCCACCTCGAATCTTCCCACCTTTTATGGTTCCATTTCGGATTACCCCGTTCTCTAGAAGTCCATCTAACATCTGACCACCATAGATCTTCCCTCCAAGTATCTCGCCACCCTCAACATCACCACCATAAACAGTTCCTCCAAGAATGCTTCCACCTACTACACTTCCGCCAAAAACTTTTCCTCCATTAATGCGTAATTGGCTTTTACCCACTTGAACATGCTGTTCTTCTATTGCAGAAGGCTTCTTACTACTTTGACTTGGCTTGTCAGAAGTACTAAAGTTTAGTATTTTTGCCGTACGTTCCAAATGCTGCGTTGATCTTGAAAGAGCGTAAATTGGTTTAGTCGGCGAGTTACTTAGATGGTTCTTCAAAGAGGAACTATTTAAATAATGCTTTTCTTCATCAGAGTTCTCTTCGCCAGGGTCAGGGAGCATTAAAGTGCTAGGTAGAGACTTTTCTTCCGCTGATCGGGTGAGGGTGTCAACTAAATCACTGGCCTTGTCTTCATCTTCTACCGGATGCTCATTGCGGAACGCTTCTTTTGCAAACTCGTTTCCATTCCTCGCTTGCGATGCAGATACATTAACGCGAAAACGGCCTCCCTCATAATCTCCGTTCAGTTCTTGACGGGCCTGATGTTCGACGTTAGGTTTATTAGCACTGATAATTTTCTTTAATAAGGACACATCAACAAGTCTATTGGCGTCCAAGACTAATCGATTGGTCCCGTTGTCAGATTTGCTGGGAAATATGGCGGTCGACAATTCACTTGTAGGCTCCCCCTCGTTATCTGTCATATTAGTCGCTTGTTCTATTTTTTTAATGCCGGAGTGGGCGATTCCTAGTGAGTCGTCTTGGTCTAACCTTTGTGGTATGTGCAGAACAATTTTAACTTTTTGAGAAGCTTCACCATCACTTGAGTCAGCAGACTTGAAGTCATACTCAGCTAGTCGAAGCTGCTCGGAGAGCTTCTCAACGCTTGGATGCGTATCGTCCAGGTAATTTGTGCTTCCTTCACCTTTAAAAAACTCAACGGCATTTTTCGCGTCCTGCATATCAAGTTGTCCTTTTATTTGTTCCAATCCTTTTATGTCGGATTCTTGCAAAGCTTTCTTTAAATCGCCGTCCTGGAAAGCATCCAGAATGCTTGCTTCTTGTACAGGTTTCCCTTCTGTTAACTTGTCAGTAGACGCTACTTTGAAATCACCTCCATTTAATCTTATCGGTCCAACATCAGGACTTTCAATCTCGGCATCGCTATCGGACTGCGCCGTAAACATGACTCTTCTTGGATGATGGGAGAAGTCAACGCTCGGCTCTAATTCGTTGGAGAAAATGCTGCCGATCTCATCTATTGTGGGATCACCAGTCCCTGACAGCGCCTTTCTGATATTGTTTCGTTGCGAATGTGGAACGTGGTGTGCCACATGGCTATCAGGATTTGCATTCGTAATGTACAAGTCTATTTCAACACCGGGCTTTTTGTGATCACTAAGTATTCGCTTAGTTGCATTTACAAGTTTTGAACTTTTCCCCCACACGCTTCCTAATTTATGCTTGTTTCCGACAACATGCGGGTCTTGCAGAAGCCGGAGCAAACCCCGAACGGATTTCTCTTTCTCATTTCCAGTAAAGCGACTGCTTTGTGGCTGAGGGTCTTGATTTTTGGCAGACTTGGAAAGATCGATGCGAAGATCGCTTCCCTTAATGGTAGGCTTTTCCTTAGAAGTTGGCGGACTGATTGCAGTTCCGTCCAAGTCATCTGGTGTGACAAGAGTACTATTTGTGTCGATGGCGGTGTTTCCAAGCGCTTTTGACTCATTAACGGTCATGCACTTGTTGACATGCAAATCACTGGTTATCGCGTATTTTCTTTGAGCTGCTTTGCTGATATGTTTCATATGACTGATATCTGCAAGATCTTCTTCTGCTGGAATTTCACTTGAGGGGGTGGCACTCTCCGCCATGAAAAAGCTTGTGTCGTGCTTTTGGTTATTTAATAGTTTTGTGGAAATCTTGCTTGTACTTATAGATTTTTCACGTTCTGGCTTTTTAGCATCGAATGCTAATAGATGTTCACCTAGAACAGAGGAATTATTTCCGCGGGAAATTTTCTTCAGAGAGTGTGGTGAGTCCTTTAACTTGTGAGCATGATGTCTCTTTCTCGGTTTTCTTTTCTTACTGCTAGTTGAATTGTTTATTCGACTTCCTCCAACCATGATCTCCGCATCCTCATTAGCCGCTAAGGTGATAATAGCTTTAGTTCGGTCAAATGAATCAAAGGTTGGTCCAGCTATATCGTCGGCACTCAATGCACTGGCTCCATTGTCACCACCGTAACTTTTAATTATTTCTTCGCTTTCCATCACTTTTTTCAATACTTGCTTCATCTCAGCATCAAGATTTGAAGGCTGACTTTGTCCTGCGTCCCGTCTCAAACCAGTCACATCCTTTTTAAAGGCAGCTGGAACTGCTCGTGTTGCCGGATCTATTGCGTAGGGATTTTCTTTGATAAATTGCTTGTCAGAAGACGCAACTATCTTCGAGAATGAGTCAATCCCCTTTCTACTGAATGCCTGGACAGAATCATCAGCAGGCTGTGCAACTTTGTCTTCTATCCTGAATTTCTGATGTGTCACCTTATCGTCGTATTTCAGTTGATCTTCTATACGATTTATCAGTCCGACTTCACTTGGTGTGACGTCGTCTATATTTTCTGTTACAGGATTTGACACCAGACCGGAAAGGAACTTTTCGTTTGTGTGTTGATTTTCTTCCAGCAAGACGTTGTCCTGCTTGGTTAGATCTCCAATAATGGCATTGATGGAACTTTGAGTGTCTGGCAAGTTTGTCTTCAAGCTTCTCATTTTCTGCGCAGCTGTGGCTTGCAGAGAGTCGCGGAAATCGGAGTCTTCTTTAGCATTGTTCATTAGATAAATACCGTCGCCTATTGACTGATAGCTGTCTGGATCTCCATAAGCTTTTCCTATATCTGTTGGCAGCCCTATCTCTTGTCTGGCATGCTTTGACCGGTATTTAGAAGAGGAAGCACCACTTTGAAGTTCTGACGCACTTCGTGAAGTATTTTCTACGTTTTTGGCTGTGGATCTTTTATCAAGCTCCAGATAAAAATTGCTATTTGCGGATATTGCTAAAGGAACGGAGGCATTTCCGCCTACATAGCGGTGAGTTCTACTTGAAGTTGATGCAAAGCTAACAATATTTGAAGGTCTGTCTGTTGCCTGTTTGCCGGCCTCGTTCTGCAAGTTCAAGGTCGTCCCTGCGCTTTCAAGTGTTTGCTGAGCCTTGCTTACAAGTCCGAAAAATAACCATAGTACAAGTGTGAAAAGAATCTTGTTGAAAGCCATTGGCAGCGCATCTACGTGTCACCTGAGTTTACCTATAAGAGAAACATAAAACTCCAAGCAAAAATTTTGTCACTTCACAGCTCGGGATTACACTATGCCTTCTTGTTGCTTTGCGTGCATGCTGTAAGTGTAACTGCAATTTGATACTCAGATTTAATTCAACCTAATGAAGATCGGGCAGACAACTTAAACTTTATTTATTTCTAGCACATTAATCTTGCTTATTCCCATTACTTAACTCGCCCCTGAGACTTGCGAAGACCTACGAGAAAAAGATTTCGGGATGAATCTTTCGAAAAAAAATCGCGCAAGGAAGAAAGCTTTAACACGAACCTGATCTCATCGTTTATTTGCATTCTACATGAAAATATTTTATGGCTGACATTTGCTGACATTCGACTTTAGACCATACGCGATAAGTCAGCTATTTAAGCTATTTCTATATTCAATTTTAATAGGCATGTCTTATTTGCGCACCTAGGACTTCTTATGGAGCAACTTTGCTGTAATAAATACCAGCATAAAAAATGATTGATAGCATTTGTTTTTGAAGTAGTCGAGAACGCCAAAGTAACTAGGAGTTTCATCATATGGATCTAAATTATTTTTTCGCAGACATAATTCTCGTACAATGGTCTCGTTGCCGAATTGGGCAAACGGCAACAACAGTTAAAGCACGAAAAGGAAATACTGCGGATATTAACCCTTGCTGGCAAACATTGTTTGAGCACGAAAGTTTGCTTTTGGCGTGAGCAATGAAGGCAAGACAGTAAACGATGCATGGCAAACGGAAAATCACCTTTTCAGCTGAAGTGCAGTGATCCGTTGAAGCTTGGACGCTTCGCCATGCTACAGAAATTAACGCGGCATAGTTAAGCCGTTGCAGACTTTCCAATTTTACTCCACCACAAAAATTTATGTTATCAATAATGTAATCTCCGAAACCAACATTAATCCAGATATATTATCAACTGAAACTTATTATTCGTGTAGGCAGCCATGTTCAAATCGGCAGTAGCCTAGATGAAGCCAACGGAGCGTGCGAGCTAGCAGGTGCAAGCCAACACAAACTTTCGAGTTAAACAAGCGCGGTAAACAAACTTTCCGGGTGCTCGAGATAAGACTAGCGAGAAGATTATTATCTAATTTGGTTTCTACTGCCATGTAACTAAATCTGCACTGGAAAGGAAAAGTTATGCCTAGTGCCGAATTCATGAAATTCGCACTAGCAATCTTTCTCCTGTATTTATAACCCCGGGTGGCAAAATAGAAGAAATCACTGGCTAGTCTTCACGGGGGTTCGGTGCAAGTGTTCGCCGTTTGAGGGAGGGAGAGCTTAATGTATGTAGCTTCCTTGCATGCTTTTAACTTGGATGTAGAATTTTTTTTTTTTTTTTTTTTTTTACAGCAAAGTGGAAATTACTTTAGCGTCCTTAGTGACATGCATCAGCAGTTTCCTTCGTTATGACTACAAGTATGGGATTCTGGGTAAATCATTCAAGCGCCCGCCTCATTTCAAAACTTTTCAATAAAAATGGTTTGCAAGAAGCCAAAACTCATTTATTACAGTATGGCAAGGGTTAAAAGCTGAAATCTTGAAGTCCAGCGGGCTACAAGATAGATGCCTTGCATTTCTTGCGATTGCATGAGGAATGATCGATAGATGTCATTATTGAAGTATGCTCCCGGTGAAAGACCGAATGTCAGTCGTTTATGTGAAGATGCTTCGAACAGAGCAAAAGGTAATGGACATTTGAAATTAGACTGCAAGCGATTTTTCAGTGCCAAGCGATACGATGGATGAATGATGCGGTACGGACTTACATTGCTTAAGATAAACCGGGGTCAAAGCGCTAAGTGAATAATACCAGCATGATAACGCTTCCTCATTTCATACGCATTCTTCGAACTTCAATGTTACCTCAAATTTTAACTTGAATTCGATGCTGCTTTATCACTTCATTTGAAGAAAATAAAAATAGTTTTTTTCACGGCCCTGCTCAGTAACGAAAGGGGTCCTATTGTACTTAGATTTTGGATTCCCGTCACTTGCTCTTTCAGAATTGTAATCGCTGTAAGAGCCGACACGCTCACAATCATCACCATAAGCATTTGCAATCGTTACACAGCCACCCCAAAGAAAAAAAACAACATTACAGAGTTTCATCAACTTACTGAGCAGAACACATGACGAGTTGGCAACTTTCCTTTCCCTAATCTTCTTTAGATTCAAAGTAATTGGAATTTCCGAAACCTGAATAAAGGAAAAAATGACATTGGCCGGGACGAAATGTAAGTTAGGCTAGCCACTTGATTATTTATAAAGGATTCTTCCCGCGTACAACGCAGCTGGCAATGCTCAAGTAACTTAGGGGCTACACTGTGACGATCTCGTGCAACTGCTCACTTGAGAGCTTATGATCTCGTGAGACGGTGCACTCGAGGTCTCCAGGGGTTTTGAGTTCTTAATGGGACTCCAAGCTGTTGCTTGGCCAGTTAAGACTCCTACGAAAGGTCTCTGACGAGTTCCTTGGCCGGTACGAAACGTACGTATGGCTAGCCATTTGTGCATTCATAAGCAACCTGAATTAAATTAGATGATTACATGCGGTCTAAAAATTAAAGAAAAAAGAAAAAAGTGTGTTAATATAATGAAGGACTTCAATACGACTAGCAGCTGTTTCCAACCACAACTAGTATAGCCCGCACGTATTACCTTGCGCTCTGAAGCACTTATTGATAATATATTCACTAAAAACACAAGGTATGAATCCATGAGTGGCCACTTGACGTGTCAAGTAACTGACTGTTTTCTACAATTATCCATTTCTACCAACCACCGTTAAACTACAGAAAAAGAATAGTGTGGAATTTTGCCGCTCCTACAAGTACTTCTGGGATGATGAATTTATGGAAGAACTTTAAAAACTTGAATGGACTTGTTTTTCAAATTGTAATCTTAATTTCAAGTCATCGACGAATACCTTGTTTGAAAAGATGACGGATATTCTATATGCGATGGCCTCTGTTAGGCGTCTAACCAAAATGGAAATGAGTCAAAAAGACAGCTTAGATAACTAAGGCTCTACTGACATCAATGTCTAAGAGAGGCAAGAGGTTTAACTTTATTAAAATGGGCAAGTATATTCACAATACAAGAAATACCGCATACTAATAGTACCGCTGCTGCGAAAGAACAAACCACTACATTATCGCAATTACTTCCAACAAAACAAAACAGTTCTAATATGAAAAGAACTTTGGAATAAGTAGAAACAATCACCAACCTCTCACAAAAGAAGTCTTCTCTTGCCACTAGCAGAGTGTCACTTAATTTCAAAGCCGGCGTCAACCTCATAGACATTGTCACTGCATTTAACAAGTACTTTTTGACTGTTGCAGATGGTAGGGAAAGTCCCGCTCCAAAGCATGGTTTTAAAATGTACCTAAAATTTTCTTCATTTGATGTTGTTGAAATGGGAGTAGGAGTTTGGAGTTGGAGTTTGCCCGGATACGTGACAGCAAATGAAACCAGTCGTCGGATGTTGGGTGAGCCTCTATCGTACTATCCAATGAATTGAGATTTAATCTAGGACAGACTTTGCAAGCTAAACGATGGGAGAAAATGATACTTTTTTGGCTAAATTAAAAACCATTAAGGCTACGTTACAAACTTATAGTTGATTTGCGTCCCAAAGCCAAGAGCAATTAATTCTACTAAAACCTATTGGCCACTGTGTTGATGATCAGTAGTATCATGTAGAACATTGGCGAACTCCAGAATACAAAACTGCTCTTGTCGTTAAGAAACTAAAAATATTACAATCTTACTTCACTTGCTGATTTTGCACATATCAGCTAGAAAATAGTCAAAAGCCCACGAAAATACCAAGCTCCACGTTCTAACAGTGTCAGAAAATTTATTGTAAAACTTATAAGCACTCATTGACCTTAATGTAAGCGTATTGCAGACTTTTCATCTTGGACCACTTCCGGAAACGTAGACAATATGCCTCAGTCATAAGTGCTGTCTCTGCCCCGGCTGTACAGGCTTCTACCGGCGCGACATCTAGCGATTACGTAGAGTCACTTGCTATGCAATCTGCGCGATCGTTCCCTTATTCATTGCTCAAACCTGGAGCAATTGCTTACTACTGATACATGACGATCCCGCGTAGGGCGCTTACATCGGGGCAGACTGGATGCAAACCGATGGAGACAGGTCTTGTTGTTGTTGTTTGTTGTAGACAGACGCCGAGAATAACGTGTAGATGTAGTTTTCCTGAATAACCTGATTGCTAGAGTCCCAAGAGAAGACCACAGGCATAGATACATTTTCTAACATCTCGCCACCGTAAGGGACGAAATAGACAAGTTAACGCAATGCAGTTACAAATAACCATGTAAATCGTAACAAATGCATTTTCTGGAGAAGGAGAAACCCTCTTTAGCATGGGGCCAATAGGATTGAAAGTGTCACCTATCTGAGCAAGCATACACTCGTATGTATAAGACTCAAAGGGCAATTTAAACTAAACCAAAGCCCACGTTGGTGGTCCATTTCAAAATCTAGCAACATACACTATTGCTACAAGCAGCGATTCGACGTCAAACTAACCACGCTTTTGAGTTCAACATAGACATTTGTTACAAACATTGATACAAAGTCAATCTAAGCGAAAGTGGACGGTTCCTTTCGACTTCTACCAACATTCGCATTCGACTCACGCGGCAATTTAGGTCAAACGAAGCATCTCGGCCGTCCCTTGCGAATTCTAGCAGCATGCGCACTTGATGCACATAACAATTTAGGTTAACGGTAAGCGCGAATGAGGTCCGTTTTGAATTATAAAAACGTTTTCTATAAATGCACGTGCATGCTAGAATTTCTAGTTTCTAAATACTGGGCTACTGAGTGAGATTATGACACCTTGCGATATGTTCTGCTCAGACGCGTAAACTACAAAGGTCAAAAAAAAAAAAAAAATTAAACGCCTACAAACCATCGTGGGATATAGGCAGGTAACGTATATTCAGCGGTGAAAAGGAAAATAACAAGAACCTGGAACTCCCTATAGCTACAGTCCGAGACAAACCTTGGACATCTAGTAAACGCATGACTATATACAAAGTCGGTTGAACATACAAGAGTATTGAGGTCATCCTAACATGAGAATTAGGAAATATAGACGCCAAAAAAGTAATAAGGTCTGTAAGATCTCGGTGTCGACATGCAAAACTTGCACGGTCCAAGCACCATCAAGGGAATATTGACTTAAAATACTCAAACGTATGTATAGCCAAGAAACGCCTTGATCTGCACAATGTAAACACGAGAACACGAAGGATCTTTTCGAAAGCACGGTGTCCTACCCTAACAATCGTAAGTCAAAGCGTACCATATCCTATGCGACAAGGGCATATCCTATATATAATCGTTGAATAGGCGTAAATCGTGAAAAAAATTATTCAAGATAATCAACATAGGTTATCAATCCATCAACTTTATAAGCACCTGCATGCTGCAAGTCAGGAAACGTTTCGTGCGTATCCTGCGGTCAGCGAACACTTAACTTCCTTTCTTATAGGCTACCCTTGAGCGTGACGCATCTTTTTGTAGGTTAAGTAGTTCACTATGCATAAAAACACGCTTATATTTGATATTATTGTTTCCATAATTCTCTGTTCTTCAAGCCGGTAACAAGAGCTAACTGATTTCACTCCTTCGCTTTGTAGATGCTTTGTATTGGAAGAAGTTGTTAAAGGCATCTGGAAGTTTTTTATTGTACCATTCATGCATTAATAGAAACACATTCATTTTAATCACATCCTCTAGTTTTAGTATGCCCAGGTATGCGAGTAGCGTTGAAGTAGGTGCGTTGTAATCTGAAAAGGTAATTATCCTGACTGCTTGTCGTTGCACCTTAAGTATCCTGGACAGGTCAGTCTTACACGCTATTCCCCAGGCGAGGCAAGCGTATGCCATATGAGAATGAAACAAGCAATAGTATAATGATGTGAAGGTGTGCACCTCAACATAATGTCTAATTCTGGATAGGAGACCATTTGCTCTTGAGAGCTTTTTAGAAATAGAAATAGAGCTTTTTAGAAATAGTGCGTAGATCGTGCATTGATACAATGATTTCATCAGAAATTAGTTGCTTTTGAATGATAGTCAGTCTTCGCTTTGCCTTCGCGTACAAATAGCACATCACTGATCTGTTTTAAAGGCGATAAAGTGACCTAGACTTTTCAATTCGTTTGGACAAGTCAGTGTTATTGTGGCCTAGAATCTCCAACGAAAAAGTTGTTGCACGACATCGTGAAAACTACCGATTGCGTAAACAATCATCGTAATTGTACAATGTCTTTCTATTTTCCTGAACGAAAAATGGTTGATCGAGAGCATTGCGAAATATGTATACAGTTGAGTAATAGTCCAGTCAGGTCAAGCCTGGACTAGACTGTGTAATTCCGGTATGCTTAAACAAAGCCTCTAGTCGAGTCGAGCAAGTTGTAGATAATGGCAATTTATGTATGGAAGAAGGCTCAATTCACTGATATTTATATTTAAGAAGGAATGTATTTAGAAGAACAACAGCGATACAAGCGGAGAAGTGCAAGGCAAGTCAAGATTATAAAAGATTCGTTTATTGTTATAAGACAAGTGGTCTTCCGTCAGTGTCAAAGAGGACGGGCTTCCTTCGGTGAAGTCTAAGTAAGTCCTAGCACTGCACGATCCTAGTTTTTCAGCGCCTAGGTGCATCTAGCGGTTGCGTGGGAAGGAAGTTAGGCTGCGTGAATCTGTGCGTGTGTTAATAGCGAGAAATAGAGAGGGTAGATTGTCGTTATAACAGTTGCAGCTGAAGGAGATGCCTATCCGCTTCAGAGGAAAGGGTTTTTCTGGACATGCATGGTTGAGTTGAGGTATTTCAAATTGGGTTTCCAACTCTGTTGCTGTTCCCTTAATCTTGGGAAGGATGATCTGCCCATCTTTACATCATGAACACGGACGAACTGACGAACTGGATGAGAGATGACGCGCCTTCGGACTTTCAAAATGTCCAATCGGTCAAGCAACCAAATCATGCTGCCAATCAATCTAATCAATGAAGATCGTTCTTTATATTATAGATGGATCTTTTCTTGCCCGTGTATCTAAAGTCTGCGGCATTGTTAAAGAAGTACAATTTTCGGATCATCAACGTCAACCACGTTGTCGTTCACAGAACATTGCTAAATGCTTCAACAGTTCTTAAGGCTCCAAAAGCGCAAGCCCGTAGGAACGATCATTCGACATTGATAAAGCATAACACGCAATGCTGCATCGGTCATCTAACTTCACCTTGGTGACGATGTGTCGCCGACGATGAGTTAGGTCATTTACTTTCCGTCGGAGTCAAACGGTCTTTGGACTGCTCCAATCGTCGAGGTAATGATAAAAAAGGAGAAACCCAGCGTTCCCGCAAATTCTCTACGGGAGTTGAGGAACTCATTGATGTTTATAAAGAAATGGGTTGTCGAAGTCAGAGTCGGTTTGGATATCCTGTTGAAGATCATGTCCATGTCTTTGAAAATCTACTTTCTCGAAAAGCTTGGTGCAGTGAGCAACAAGCATGGGGGCCGCTTTCAACAAGACATCAACGCTTTCAACCATATATATATATATATATATATATATA
>QQSS02200574.1:0-12181 GCA_003687565.2 Craspedacusta sowerbii
TGAACTTGGGGTGACCGACCCGTAAGATAGGACGTGTGCGTGTGTTTGTGCTCGTGCATGCTTGCGGGATCGAGAGGAGGCAGGGTCTATAGTATACAAGGGCAGTACGTGTATTAGAAGTAAAAGCTGCCCTTCCGAACAACATCGGTGAAACTGACCAATCATTTATACTGCATCGATCACATAAACAGGTTGGATTGGAATTCTTTGATGATCAGGTCAGTTCGACCGCCAACCATTTTATGGCAAGTGCTTTGTAGAATGAAGATCACGAACCCAAACAGAACCCACATGGTCTTGCAGCGTTCACTAAGCCTCCATTTTCAATAATGGAGTTTCCAGATCGATTTACTGAAATTCATCCCGATTTATGCAAGAAATATTAAAACCTCTGAAAGCGGAACGTGATCGTGCAGAACGTAGTGTTGCACGGATCAGCGAGCGTGATTATATCACGCGTGATGAATCTCACCTCCAGCTTCTTTTAAAGGTTGTGGAAGAACATCGTCAAATCTACCCAGAAAGTCGAAAGCCAAAATTGAAAAAGTTAGCAGATTAGAATACTTAGATATGAGAGTTGTTAATTCCGTAAATTTTCATATTTTGGTCGAAAGATTTACCATTTCAAATAGAAACTCATGGATTTGCGTTTGTGTTTATCACAATAAATACGTTGATTACGTAATAGCCTTCTTTAGTCTTAAACTGCATAATATTCTTCCTGTTAATCAGATGCTGTAAAACTATAGTAGAAATGACTCACGATTGCTGTCAGCAAGGAAGGGAAAATGTTAATTTTTCTGGACAAATGTACGACTGCTGCTGTGCAGCATCTTAAGTCATCTCCTGGCTGTAGGCAGGTTTTCAATACCTCAAACTTCAAAGTAATTGACTGTGGATCAAACGAGACCAATTTGCAGATCAAGGAGACACTTTGCATTTTAGATGTTAAGCCAAACCTTAGCAGACAAATGAATCATGAAAATGTTTTACTTGTTCGTGTTGGAGCTTGATGTAATTTCATTTTTTTGCTCGACGACACATCTGCTGGTTTAGACCAATTAGCTAGATCACTTTAAGTGGTTGTTCCATTAACTTTGCAGCTTTCTTTGATTTGTCCGCTTCCGTTTCTATGGCAACTGTATATAAACTTATTTATACGTGAGGGTTACGTTTATCAATTTATTATTCGCTTGAAGACGAATTTTGAAGGTCGGAACGCGTACGTGAAGATTTAAAAGTGTCGTTATTTTTGTCCATCTTCAGATAGTGGAAATAAAGGCGCAGCATGTGGTCTCAATTCCAGCTGTTAACACAACAGATGCATGTTTCAACGATCTTAAGGTGAATGACAGAACCATGACCACATCGGGGCGAGAAACCAGGTCGTGGTGACAGAAGCGCTTCCACGATCTGAAGGCGGCAGTTGCTATAGTCAACAGCGAATCAAAAAAAAAAAAGTCGAAGCCACAAAGCATGGCAGGTGCTAATGCCTGGTTTAAGGCGCTCGCCATAGCTGTCACGTCGCTTTTTTCGTTCAAAATTTATCCCTTAATTCTTCTACATGCGTTAGGCGGATATAGTATGCATTTTTGTTATGAGGTTAATGCAGTCAGTGTCAACCAGAGCATGTAAAAATTCAAAAATATTCTGACTTCTAACTCCAATCGGAATTGCCAAAATACAAATTCAAGGGCTGCTGTTCAATAGAACTCAACCACACTAACCAAAAATTTGCAATTAAAAAAATTGCATGGCAACGATATCGAACATCAATATTATAGTGTCGTTTCTTTCTCAGCCAATATTTGCACTGGTTTCCATCACATACGGCTCATAATACTTGCAGATATCGTTTGGAGAACGTCTCAAAGTAAATAAAAAACAAACATGCCTTCCATGTTTCCTCGAGCTAGCTAGAAACCAAGACGGAATGTCACAAGCATGTACATTTGTTTCAATCAAAGAAATATCCAGAGATCTTCGTCTTCAAACCAAAGCGCTTTATACAAGACCTAAGCTTTTATGTGTGTTGGATATGTATAGTTTCGACAGCGCTTAAAAAACTATGAACCTTCAAGTTACTGCTAATCTTAGGTATTCTCTCATTCTAGTTGCTACTCGCTCACACTATCACAATCGCATTACAAACTAATGCTCAAAGCTGTTTTTGCGCTTCTTTTATTTTTTATTTTTGATTAGATTAAGTGTTACATTTTCAAGATTGTCCCATTGAAGGTATCAGTTCGTCTTCTGAGGCCGTCCATGCGCAGTTCTTTGAGAGTTATTATTACACTATTAGATTATTAGATTTGACTTCGTTTCAATTTATATAAATGTCTTTACAATTGTCATGGGCCGTCATGAAATGCTATCGGATTATATAGAATGATATTTAGGAAGACCAAACTCGAAAGGGGGCTAAAGTAAAAACAGCAACTCTTGCAATTAAGATAGAAGAGCTCGAGTATGCCTTCCTGTTTGACACGTGCAATGAAATTCTACAGCTTTTCCGCCGTACAAGTAAAACTATCCAAGCACAAGAGTGAAATCTGACGGTTTGTGTTGATCTTTCTCAGTCACTGGGAGACCATATCCGAAATCTGTGAGATGATTTTGAGGATAAAGCTGTAGACCTTGTGCCTACAACCAATCATAAAAGATCATCAAGAAAACAAATTCGAAAGAAGCAAACAAGTGATGAGTTGGACGAAGAACGTATTAGAGTTATCATCATTGAATTAGGTTGATTGTTTATCAACTGGGAGCGTCCTAACCGTAACACTCAAATAACCACCTGACTCTAACTTTATCTTTCTAGCCTATCTCTTCTTCACCTTTCTGTTTTCTTCTTTCCTTACCTTTTCCCCCTAGCTTTCCTTGTTGCCATAGTACCATAACAATTTAATTGATTGTCACTGCCTATTCCGCATAAATATCTTAAAGAAGTTTGGTTGTTTAGGTCAAAAATGACAATGGTTGTGTCGAAACATGTCCTTGAAATTTAAACGAGTTGTTCTTCTTCTTAAAATTAAATTGAATCTGTGCGTGGCCTTCACCCCTGCCTCCTCTAGTGATAACTACTGTCTGAATCCTTGCTCGTGTTATGGTTGGAAGTAGCGTTCAAGGGCAGCAAGGAGCTTTGGTGCCTGGGCCTGAACCGATCACAATCCGGGGCATTATTGGGAGGAATCACGAGTTCAATTTTTGATTCACTGAATCCTCTTTATACTGTTTTCTTAACTCTTAAAGACGACGAGGAGAAATTTTGAAGTAAAAAACGGCAGTTTGTTAATAGGCACCGGGCAGAAACGGATAGCAATGCGTACCAAGCCGACGTTTTTCTTCTAGGCACCTAATGCGTGACGCAGATGATCAGCTACAACTGCTGTTCAATGACCTGTTTGCTTTCCGGCAAAATGTAACATAGTAGCTCTCTGCAATCTATGAATTCAGAGGATTTCTCAACTTTCTTCAAGCCAATCGTTCGTCAATGGTTTATATCAATAAAATGTTGATGGACGCGATTGGATCGCAATTCCGCAAGCAAGCAATTCACATGATACATTGACGTACGCGAATACAGGTAGTCATTTGCAAAAGATCTTTATTCACAATATTGATGCTAGGTTGGAGTGTGTATTTGGGTGTGTGTGTGTGTGTGTGTGTGTGTGTGTGTGTGTGTGTGTGTGCGTGTGTATGTGTGTGTGTGTCTGTGTGTGTGTGTTTGTGTGTGTGTGTGTGTGTTCGTGTGTGTGCATGGGTGTGCGTGTGTGAGTGGGTGTGTACATTATTGCCTTGTTAATTGCCTTAGTTGCTGCCCCTTCTTGCGTTCGCCCTCCAGCCTTGTCTCTACCCGAATGGCTGTATTGGTTGCTGAACATTACCGTGATATTTTGAGGTAGTTATCGCGGGGTATGTCTGGAGCATACAGCTATTTGCGTTAAGATGGCATCGTCTCAACGGGGGTTTTTGCTTACTATCGCGAAGTTTATCGTGACAAACGCAGTCCATTAAGTTCGTTCAGTTGCAGCTTAATTTAATTGTATCTTGAATTCGTTATAAAACGGGAAAAAAGAGAAGAGTAGTTGAACGAACAGAATACGATCAGTGCTGGAAGTCTGCTTGCGTTACATCGCAATAGTTTTAGAGGCTCATAATTTTTATTTTTCATTTGCATGAGCGGCTTTAGAGGCTCGTAATTATTAATTTTTTCTTCTAGCTTTTCGTTCGGGTTACGTAACGTTTGTGAAATAGCCTGTTCCTCGGGGCCCATGTGGCTTTTTCTTTTTGTTCGCATAACGATGAAGTGCTCAATAACGGAGATAGATTACAATATCTATCTGCCCCTACATATCAAAATATGCCCTGGAACCCCAACGCAAGCAAATCTTTTCATAGTGAGCTTTGTGTTAAATTTAGAGAAAGGTTTCCTGGCGCGGTAGGAAGTGTTACTGCCATTAGTGGGCACAAGTTTTTCTTTTCAATAGGACTCCTAGCGATCGTACGCTAATCATTTTCTTGGAACACCAGGCTCCGTATATAGGCAATTTTCCGTGGAATCAGCTGAGTGCGAACATTATGAACCGTTTATTCTTTTCATGGTAGGTTGACTGCAGAACTATTAAAGGTCGAGCACCGCAATTGTTCTGAAAATTGGGGCGATGCTTATCTCATTCTCGTAAACAACCCTAACAATCTGCCAAGGGAATGAGCTATTGTTTCCTTGATCGCCAACAAAGATACTATTGAATCGGCGCTAGTAAAAATAGTTGTACAGCTCCTTTCGTCGCCCACCATGCTTGTTGTGTGAGAAGAGGGAATGTTGACGGACGAGTTGCCTGCCGAACATTAACGCTGTAGTAAAATTTTAGGCGGGCGCTGAAGACAGTTGAGGTTGAGATTGGATTTTAATAGTTAATCTGTGTGCGTTGCGCTGTTGATGATGTCTCAGAAAGTTCCGAGTTACGTTTTTTCGAAGGCCTTGGCGCAAAGCGGAGAGGAGAAACAGCGCAGGCAGTCCCTGCCGCCGAATTGGGGAAGCGAGGGAGGGCCTCGCATTAAAGTTCCTCCACCAGTAGCTCTAAAGCCCAAGTCACACGTTCCTTTCTCCATACCAGAAGATGCTCCGAAGGACGAAGTTAATTCCGGTGAAACCGCTCGAAGATCTTCGCTTCCGTTCGTGAACGGACGAACCAGAACTTCTTCAAGCTCGAGCGATAAAAGCGACGACATGGATGTGTTTGGAAGCGGGCAGAAAATGGGAGGTGCGTTTGCCCGCTTGCAGCGTCAAATCGAAGCTAAAGAAACTCAGCGAGACTTGTACTCGGAAGCCTACCAAAGCTACAAAGCGCAGCGTTCATTGACTGCCCACGGTGTCCTTCCGAAAGACATGCGAGAGGATGAGCGCTTGAATAAATACGGCCTGGACAATAACAACGTGCCTCCTGTTCTTTTGCCTAAGCCAATCTCACGTTTGCCGTCCGCTAGTGATCGAAGACAGGAGTTTGGAAAAGCGCGTGCTATGACTTCTCCAGTATCTGCTACGCCCCCCGTCCTGCCTATTCGCCAGTACCGCGCCATGGAGGAAAGTGCTGAAAACATCGCCTCGGAAGCGGATGTTACCGAATATAGACCAGATTATAGTAAGCAGGACGCCGTCGGCGATGCACAATATATCCAGAAGCCTGTGCCCGGATTACCTGATGCCCCTCCCGTAATTGCTGATCCAGCTGCCGTGGAACGTATGCAGAAGGAGTACAGAGAAAGGCAGGAGTTACTGGCACAAGGTCGAGAGGAATTGGACAAAACGATTAGTCAGCTGGAGAACGCGGACGAGTTGCTGCTCCATGCTGAGTACATCGAACACAGCTGTGGTGCATGAAAATTTGTTTTCAGGACGTAAACGTTTGTGGTTGCTGCTTGCATTCCTTTTTTAAAGAGTATTTTGTATCAGTCATTGATTATGCGGTTTAAGAAAGTTTTATAGCACTATTTAATCTTCAAGAGATTTTGAGGGCACTTGTGCATTTATGATGAAACTAAATTAGTTATCAGGATGTGGCTCCTTGCATGGACTGCGAAACATAATCAGGCTTTGCTGTTACAGGAAATGCTCTCCGTTAACTAGTACCTTAGTATTTGAGTCTTGGTGTACATTCTATTTTATGGAACTATGTATTTTTAACAACTTGCGGCTTAGTTTTTTTTACTAATGTTCTGTGTATGCTCTTGTCGCAGTTATTGTTGCCACTTATTGGTTGTTTATATATGTGTATATATTTGTGTATAGTTTCATTTGTTGCAATGAAGGGGTCTGATAAAGCAGAATATGTGCTACTTGTGCAGTTGTCCGCGTGAGTGTAATTTTAGTGATATCACATTTTTGGCGCTCTTTATAAACCTGTCATAAGCTCTCTATGGTATCTTAGGAAGTGTAAAACTGCATTAAACTTGAATATGATTACATGCGAAGCTTGTGGTTTGAGCATTTCATGTGCTTTCTTTGGTGGGTATCGGAAAAAGCATTTTTCTCAAGAACCTTTTTTGAAATCGTACGAGCAATTAATGCCTCGCCAAAATCGTACCTGTTTGTCCTGGCTAGGTTGATTTTCCCGCGTTAACCTTCAAGGCCGCTGCAAACAAATACGGTAGCCCTATCAGTCGGAAGGTTGAGTTTTTCACCAATATGTAAGTGCATCCGACTCATGGATGCTCCTTCAGCTGTACTATCTGGGGAAGGCGCTGCACCTCAAGACGCAAAGGATATGACAACCACACGAAACCCACATACAACATAAGTAACCCATACATAAGTAACAAACGCACACCGAAAAATAAGGGGGCGTTACAAAGTGCTTAGTCGATGTTGGCTTAGGAGCTTAGTTTCCTGAGTCTGCTATAAATTGCGGTCCGCTGTGCTTCCATCACTTCGCTATCATTTCTATTCAACATTGCAGATTTGTTGAAGCTGTTAAGGAAGTGAGGGTAGATATCCTCATATGTCTCATTCGTTTCGTTAGACTTACTTTGAGCCTGTTCCTGCTTTCTATGTGCTGGAGGCGCTGTGCCTTTTGAAGATTCAACTAGATTTGAGTGAACCCTACGATTGACTGAAGTTAATCTTTGATCCCAAACTTGTCATCACTGCTTCTGAGACCGCGCTTACATGGTCGCTCCATGAATACGTCGGGGGCTAATTTTAATTCTTTGTTTACGGCTGAGCCAGGCTTTGCTCGGCATATGATGGTACATCTGTTAGCATCGAGTTCGATGATTAGCTACACTGTGTTACGGAGCTACACTACAGTTCTGCTTTTATTATCCCCGTAGAAACGATCAAAGGAATGCGAGAGAACGGGGAAGATGCCACGTGCCGTGGTAATTCCAAGTATGCAGTTCCTGGTGCGTAACGGTTTGCGAGACAACATCGCCCGATTTGAAGCGCAAGATATGGCGAATCTGGCGTCCCAGCCGGCGCAAGACGCATTAAATATGTCATTTAACCGGCTGGCGTTGTTCGTGGCCTTCCGGAATTTCGCGGATGGCTGATGCTGAGCTCTTGGGAAGGAAAATTGGCCTTTTCGTAATTTGTTCGTAGAGGCAGCTTCGTTCCGACCCTTCCGTCATTCAGACTCCTGACTAAGTCCTCTCCCTCTCTGCCCAGCAAAATGCATTGCAGCTAAGCCCAAAGACGTCTTAAAGACATCTTTTTTAAAATCTTTTTTGGTATCCTTTGAGAAGTCTTTTTAAAGACCTCTTTAAAACATCTCATGGACGTCTTCTAGACGTCTAAAAAAGACGTTTTTTAGACGTCTCAGAAAGTCGTTTTTAAGACATCTTTAAGATGCATTTAAGGCGTCTTCTCAACACGTCAAAGAAGTTATACTTCTCAGAGAGATGTCTTTAAGACATCTCAATGAGGCTGCTTTAGAATGTCGAAACACTCAGTTAATTGCATTGAAGTGCCTGCAAAATCTACAAGAAAGGTTTTAAATCTCCTCACGATTTGGATGTCTGTAACACCAAATATTGCTTCGTAGGTAACTTCTGGGGATCTTCAATACATTTAGTTAGACCTACCCAACCATTGAGTAAGAGTTTCAGGCGCGCATTTAAAGCGGATGCGTGTTTGACAGGCGAGTGGTTTAGATGCTTCTCCTCACCCTAGCCAGATAAACATCAGTATCTTCTAGGCAGGATCAGCTTTTGAGCGATACTTAATCGCACGCGTTAAGTAGAGCACGATAGCTCCGAAAACCGTAGCAGAGAGAAGTAATACACTGAGCTGCAAAAATCCAATGCTTTAAAATAAAACAAATGCAAAAAAAATTTTAACAAATAGCGCAAATATTAAATCAATTTTAACAAAAGAACGCGTCCGAAGTCGCACTCATCGACTCAGTAGCGTGATCTGATGATAATAGGAATATCAATAGAATATTGTATCAGTATTTAGCAACTGACGTTCCTCTTCAAAAAACGTGGGAGAAGTGCGCCATTATTAGTTATTCGAATCACGCTACACAGCTTATAAAGTATCCCATTTATTTCCAATATATTTGATATGACACATTTTTCAGACAACAAATCAACGAAGTACATTAAGGTGCAATTGTCAAGACTTGCTGCAGTGACACAATATTAACATGATAGTCAAACATACCTCACAAGTATCTACGCTCATAAACTTAATGTGAAGCAATGGCCACCTTCCAGCTTAATCTGAAGTTCAACTTATCCTTAGCCGCCTGTCCCCTACAAACACGTCAGTGGTATCTTTCTTAAAATAATCTAAATGCAAATGAAAAACTTTAACCTACACAAGCGGGAAAAAAATAAGGATCATGATCTTAGGAAATTAAACTGCTTACTGAAAGTTAAACCCAAAAAAATACAACTGTGGTAGTATAATCTCCAGACTGTTCATGACCAGATACAAATTGCGATAGGCTCCCCACGCTTGTAAAAAATGAAGCTGCAATTCAAACATCCAACAGATAACCTCTTATTCAATTTATTGCTACAAAGAATATTTGACGCACAATCAGGCCATAGACATCAACAAAAGTGTGATGCAGGCTTAGGCTTTAGAGCAGCACAAAGCAAAGACATAAGTTTAAATCTAAGGCATGAGTGCCCTTTCAGATATCAAGAGACAGGAAAAACAATATTTTTTATTATGTGAATCCTAACAACAAAAAAAGGCTCATGCTGATGCTTGCAACTCTAGCAGGTTGCAAAAACCAAAGGGAATCGAGGATATCACTTACTCTCACAGATAGTTGCTTCATGCTAAAACAAAAAACAAAGTTAGGTTAGGCACTTTAAGGAAAAGTTGTGTTATGGGTTATAGAAAGCTTATTTAGCTCTATAACCCATAGATCTATTAAGCTTATAGGGAACCGCATTTAGGGAACCTTATAGGGAACCCTAAGTTGATTGCTACAGCTAGTGATGTACTAGAGGCAAGATATACACAAAAGTGATCCAAGGTTCAGATCCTCAGATCTTGTCACAAAAGCTCCAATACCTCTTTTTTGACAAAAGATATGTGTTGATGCTTTTCTTTCAATAATCTTTAGAATGTGACTGACTTTCTTCTTTCATATCATGGGTAGAAACTACAAGTCTTTTAATTCACATTTGATGATGCACGCTCCATGAAAGGATTATAAATTAATTAGCAAATACTTGTGTTAATCGTTCATCTGAACAAGTAAATCTTCTGATGCACACTAAAGGGTATCTATTTCAAATAAAAACATGCATATTTAAGCTCTACCAGAGCAAATAGCAGACCAATTTTAGGATGTTCCTAGTTAAAAGAAGCATATTTATTTTTGAAGGCATTTAAGGGTGCCAAAAGAAATGCAATGTTGAACTCAACTAGGGTATTCAGCAGCTGACTTTTGATAAACGTCCTTAAGCTGGTACAAGGCATGTATAGGGTGGTCCATGGCCATACGTCCGCCTTTTCGCCGGACTGTCCAGAGTAGAGGTCCTTGTCTTCCGTTCGGGGCAGCCTCACGCCGGACATACATTGGTCCTCCTTGTAACTGATGGGCTTAATGCGCCAGTGCAATTTATTTAAACCGCGTGATTTATTTCTCAGCCTTTTGAAAAAACATAACCGAGAATTTCTATTCATGGTGGCATGGCGTCTAAATTTAGCTTAAGCCAAATGAGCCCAGTACGAGCAACCGATTGACTGATGGCGGTGCACATCATTGGTTGAAAAATTCATCCGCGAATGCAAGTGATAGCACTTTGACCCCGCCCCGGTAAATTTATGTAAAATTCCTGAAAGCTTAAAATACGAAATGGATAAAAGAGCACGAATTTACGAAGAATAGCGAGGCTTTTCATGGATTTTGCATACTCTAATGCAATGCAGCACACTTTAGCACTCCAGATGTTAATGAAGCCTCGCATGTTCGCAAATATACAGCTAGTTGCATCAGCTGTATTTTGCAAGACGGTATTGAGAAGAATGCCTGCACTGTCGTAAGTAAATGCAATTACAAGAGAGCTTTTTCGCTGTTGTCTTACACATTGATCTTCATCAACATTTAGAAGCTTGTGTGAAACACTGCATCCTGATACCTATGCTACAGTAGACATACATATGCGTAGTCACACACATCGAAATGTGTCCTCCTCTTTGGTATTAGAGCGGCCACCTAGGAATGTAGCATGTGCAATGCATGTGCCCATTGTGCATATCCGTACAATAAGTTGATTGCTTTTGTGAGACAAGAAAAAGAAGTCAGCCTTTGGAGTTCATTTAACAGATGGCTTTTCGCTCTACGTTCTCATCTGTTTCAATAGCATACTATCACGATGGAATCTCTTAAAAACGCAAAAAAACGAGTCGAGGGATTGTGGCTGCTGGTTCTTCAGCAAAAAGCTGCAGCTGGAGTCGTCTTTTTCAAACAAAAACCTTTGATAGCTTGAACGTGCCCTTCTACAAGGAATGAAGTAAACGGTTGGGCTCACCTTCACGTTCCTTTCACTTCGCAGGTGACTGCACAAAAATCCTTGGCCCGAAAACTGAAGTTAACTATAATTGGTCTTTATGTCGTATGCGCATTATGGGTTTTGGTTTCGCGCCATCTCGGTAGCGACCATTTTGAGATCAATTAAGTGACGTCACGTCTCGTTTCCGCCTGACAAAGACGTCTAAAGGCATCCCGCCGAAACCCGTAACTGATGTCGTAAGTAAATACATCTTAAACACATCTCAGCAAAACGTGGACGAGATGCATTGAAAGAAATACGTCTTGAATGCATCTTTTTTACGTCTCAGGCTACAGTAAAAAAAAAATTAGGTCTCGAAATCAACTCTAAATTAGAGAAAGTCATTTGGGTTACCAGAAACCTTCATCCAAGTTATTTGTAGAAACGCAAATACTAAAAATATACGACTTGATAGAGTTTAGCAAGCAGATGCCTGTGCATGATTGGGAAAATAGCAAACTACCTACTTACTAAACTCACGCTTTTCAATGAATGTGTTCCGCAAAAGAACAAGAATAGATTTACATGGAAAGCTTTGCATTCCTAAGATTCACACAGCTAAATACGGTGAGCGATCTCTGAGATTTGCTGGTCCATATATCCTCAATAATATCATCGATGCACAAAATAACGTAAATGTCAGCAAGATTCAGTTCCA
Organism: Craspedacusta sowerbii; assembly: GCA_003687565.2. Classification (NCBI taxonomy): domain Eukaryota; kingdom Metazoa; phylum Cnidaria; class Hydrozoa; order Limnomedusae; family Olindiidae; genus Craspedacusta; species Craspedacusta sowerbii. The sequence goes on from QQSS02200574.1 coordinate 11,678, forward strand.
GCTTCAACTTCATGCATTATTTATTGCTAAATAATAGTTTCGCGGGTCTTTGATTTAGTGACATAAGACTTATATACAAATTATCAATTTACAATGAAAACCTAGCGTCTGCTTGACCCGCATTTGGCAAGTATTTACGAAACATTTTAGTGAAATAAAAACTCTTGTTGTTGTTGTTGTTGTTGTTGTTGATTTCTTATTTACTACTTGGCTCATGCTCTAGAAATATAAAAGCAAGCGTGTTTTTGTTACATCAATATTCATTGAAATTGACAAGTTTGTGGAAAGTCTGTCACATTTACGTCAAGCTTGACGCTAAATGAATTCAAAACGGACAGTGCTTTCCAGCCATTTAATGGATCATTCTGAGTTCCAGAAAGTGATAGGAAATGTGAAGCGCAAGTTTGGGCTCACTGGAGTCCGACCAAAAGTGAATTTTTACTTTCGGCCGAAAACGAAACCACGCCGAAAGTTCATAAGTGCCTTTCGGCCGAAACCGAAGCC
>QQSS02200585.1:0-12177 GCA_003687565.2 Craspedacusta sowerbii
TATATATATATATATATATTAACAGACCGCTAGATCGGGTGAGTGCTGGGTAGTTTTTTTTACAACATAGAGAAAGCGGGGAAAATTTTTTTTTCAAAGAGTCAGTATGTTTTTGCGAACGTGCCTTATCATCTTATGAACAAACTTACTTGGCGCTAATCTCTACTTCGCTAAAACGAAATACCGGTTATGTAAGCCTGTGACCGACTTTATCCAGTCTTGAAAATGGGCTTTGACTTTAGCGTTATAGAATTACAGATGCACAGAGGGAGACATAGCAGTAAAGACATGTTGAAATTTTCTCAAGATGCGCATAAATAGACGTACATATTTGTGCTACAATTATGTAAATAAATTTTACTTGCGTGACGCCCTGATCGATTTACGTTTTGCTGCACTTGCAGGCGAACGCGCATCCACAACCATACACAGCAAACTCACAAACACGCACGCACACACTCACACACAAAAACTTCTATTACTCCAGATTCTTAGAAGCTATTATGGCTTCCCCACAAAAAAAAGTTGCCTTTGTCTGAGTTCGGCGGGATTTTAAAGAATTTTCTTTCAGATCAAATCATGCGTATTGCAAGACTGCGTTGCCTTCCCCACTGTACGAAGTGCAGCTGCTGTGTATCATTATCTGTACCAAGGAGCCCCAAGCGTTGCGCCATCAATAATTTACAGAAAACTTATCTGGGTGTTAATCTTTGTGTCTTACTAGTGCCTCCGTGTTGCATAATTAAGTGGCCACGTACCAAACCTTAGAAACTCTGTGAAGTGCATCGGCTCTTACCTCCAGAGGGGTCAGAATTTTTCGCCCATCCCGCTGGAGAAAACATAGAAATCGCGATCTGTATTTTTATTCTGCTTTTATCGCGATATATTTGAATGCAATTGAAGATGCCGTACGCAGGTGTGTTGTTGCGTTAACAACACATTTATGCTGGTAATACTGTTATAAGTGTATCATCTAAGTTCTAACCCTGTAATTCCCCTAAAAACAGCGATTCACACCGACTTGGACACGCAAAAGCATGTTAACTTTCTTTGCGCATCTCCTAGTCTGAAGTAATCGAAATCAGTTGACGTCATCATGACGTCGATTAAGCCGACAAACTTGCCGACTACTTGTCAAAAAAGGGGTTGAAAGAATATGAATTCATTTTTCCCATTCTCCACATGCCTGAAAGCACTTATGAGCAAGCTGGGTTTGCAAGATTACATAACGTTGTCTATATTTAAGGACAGCTTTAGCATATGGGTTTATGTGTGTGTATTTGTGTGTGTATTTGTGTGTGTGTGTGTGTGTGTGTGTGTGTGTTTGTTATTGTGAGTGTGTGTTTGTTATTGTGAGTGTGTGCATTTGTTAATGTGATTGCGTGTGTTAATGTGTGTGTGTTTGTGTTAGTTAATGTGTGTGTGTGTTTGTGTTTGTTAATGTGTGTGCGTGTCAGTTTGTGCGTGGATGTATGTGTGCGTGTATGGGTATTTGTGTGTTTTAGATCGATGGCATCTGCGCGTGGTTTAGCCATTGGGTAAGTACAAAGTTTATATTGGGCTTAGTTGTTCCGAACGGCCCGATACCCGTGTAATCGCTACTCTCAAATTTCATAAACGTAGAAAATGCTCTTCGTAACATCGAGACTTATATTTTCTTAAGACTTAAGATACCTGAGTTCAGATACAAAGTCTACCTACAATATTCATCATACATGCGGCGTGCAGTACTTGTTACGAAGGCACGTCTGGCATCATATGCCTACCACCTTATCGCTGTCCCTGATAGCTTGGGATTTTTCACGTCTGGACATCCACGTTTTTTAACCTACGCCGAATCCTCTGGTATAGCCACCTAGCGAGAAATTACACCACTAGGAAAATTCCTCCTGCTGCAATTTAGTTTAGCTCAGAAACAAAGAGGCTCTCGTAATCTAGTGTTAGCTATGCCACGTTTCGACTAAGCTTGGGGTGCTGCATGTTCTGAATGAAATTGATGTTTCCTCAAATTCGGCTAACCAGATGGGGGCTTTTGCTTTAATGTGTTTGAAATACTTGTCCGTAATCCTAAGTGACGGCATTGCATATTAGATTGCGATTCACAGAGCATGTATTGTTGCGGATGTTGCAGTACTCTAACCCCATTTTAAAAAAAGAAGTATTCGTGTATGGTTGCTAACCGCATACACGTGGGGCATAATATGACAACTTGTCTGGTCATATTAAGTCTTATTCCTCTTTTCTTGTCGCAAGCTGGGTGCCAAATACTCGCGAATAGAACCTGACTTTCACTATTTAAAAAAAAAGAACACATAGTCATGAAATGGAAGCTATTTCTTCTTTGCGCGATGCTCTGTCACCACATTTGATGTCCAATTGTTTATCATGAACACGCAAAAAACAAAAACATAAACAAATTTGTTTGGGCAATGAGTTGGTAGATGCATTAGAACTCGAGGCTAGGCTTACTGGCAATGTTCACAAATGTAGCAAAAATTTATTGGTTGGCTGGTTGGTTGGTTTAGAAAGCCATAAGGACAAGCAAAGAAGCAACAAACTTAGTCTGGCCGCACCTCCTATCATTAAAAAGGGATTTGATCCACGTTGGTTCCAGACATGACAAATTTGAGTGTGTTAGTTAAGTGACCTAGCACGTCTGACAATTGACAAACTTTCATGTAATCTCTCACTTAAGTAATCGCAATTTACGAAGTGTTCTAACTTTGCCCGTGGAAGTCCAACTTTGTATCAATGGTTTTGAGAGGTGTAATAAATTACTGTGTACCTTGTCACCCCGGATTTCTTCAGAATTCTGAACACATACATAATTCATAGTGGAGATTTAGCGTATGAAATCGCAGAATAATTTTCGCTTTGCTCTCTCCAGACGTAGCACAACAGAAGGAGGCATTTGAAGCTTTGCAAGGTATGTTTTTTTAAATTATGTTTTTGGAGCGCGTAATTTAGATGAGAGCTGGCGACACAGATTTTAGGGCTTATACTTATTTACTACCTTTGCTTTCGACATAACATTGACCGGAACGCAAAAAAACAAAAAACACAACAAAAAAAAAAAACAAACATTTACAACCATCAGCGAAAAGATTCCGAGATTTATTCCGAATCTCCTTTTGCTATTTAGTATATCAAAATGTTTGTGTAATTAGCACAAGGAAGAAGTTTAGCCTCAAACGCTTTTAATCCAAAGCTTCGAATTTTTAAAATTTACCCCAAACATTCAGATCTTGAAACGTCAGATATACGAAGATTTTTTTCATTGATTATGTTATTATATAAAGATTTATTTATCTCTCAATTTCTTCCCTTCAAAAATTTCAATTCAGAACATATACTGGCTTCTTCAAATGCAGTTGTTGCGGTTACGATGGGGCAATTGAAGTAAACGTGTTATTGAAGTGATCGAGTGGACTTCGCATTCTACACTTGCGATGTTAAATGATGCTCTTCCTGCTTTAGGTGACATCTTATAAACCTTCCAACTATTGCAAAGCTGGAGTAGACCGCTATAGACTTCAACGATGCGTTCATATTTGGGTTCAACAGAAGGAGGCATTTGAAGCTTTGCAAGGTATGTTTTTCTTAAATTATGTTTTTGGAACGCGTGATCGATGAGAGCTGGCGGCACAGATTTTAGGGCTTATACTTATTTAATATCTTTGCTTTCGACATAACATTGACCGGAACGCAAAAAAAAACATCGTTTATAACTTTCAGCGCAAAGATTCAGAAATTTATTCCGAATCTCCTTTTACTATTTAGTATATCAAAATGTCTGTGAAATTAGCACAAGGAAGAAGATTACATTGAAACGCTTTTAATCCCAAAATTCGAATTTTTAAATTTTACTCCACACATTCAGATCTTAAAACGTCAGATTTATGAAGTTTTTTTGTCGATTATGCTATTATAGAAAGATTTATTTATATCTCAATTTCTTCCCTTTCAATTTCAAATCAGAACATTTACTGGCATCTTCAAGTGCAGTTGTTGTGGTTACGATGGGGCTTGTATTTCTGGTTACGATGGGGCTTGTATTTCTTGTAAAATCTTATTCCACTGATAACCGTGCCAGTCCGCCTGCCTTGGCTTGCAGAAACTCAATTGTGACATAAATGCCATAAGATCCATTTAAAAGGTTTTATATAAATTGTAAACATCCTAAGCTGTTTTAGGGATTTGTGTGGCGACATTGTCTGAGAGAAGCTTGCAATTAAACACGTATATGCCTTTACTTTCGTCCATACATGTTATAAACTTGTTATTGAAGTGAACGTGTTGGCAGCGCATGATCGAGTGGACCTTGCATTCAACTCTCGCGATGTTTAATGATGTTCTTCCTGCTTTAGGTGACATTGCTTAAACCTTCCAACGATTGAAAAGCTGGAGTAGACTGCTATAGACTTCCACGATGCGGTCATATTTGGGTTCTTCGGTTAGACTTGTGTACGTCAGTGGAAGGAATGATGGTGATAAAATGAAGGAAGTTTTGACCAGGGACCTGGCAAGAAAGTTCTTTGTAATGACCAGTGATGTGATAAGTTCTGAGAAAGACTTCTTGGATACCTGCTATGGGATAGTCGGTAGCGATGTTTTTGTGTTTTTGTTAAACGAACAGTCTATTTTTGACGTTCATTGCTTGAGTCAGCTTGGTTTGGCAGTGTCATTTAATATACCGATAATATCGGTGCGAAGGATCGGTTTTGCAATGAACATGCCTCTGCCATCTTCCTACGAGAAAACAGGGATCGTTGACGGGACAATCCAGCATTTTTTTCATGGAAAAACGGCGGCTACTTCGCTTCCATGTGTGACCACATTGAGAGAGGCCTTGCGCAAATGTTTTGGAGAGGCCATGCTTTACCACGAGGCGCGTTCACACCAGTGCGTGCAGCAAATCAGCAAAAAGATCCTCTTATGCCATTTGAAGAAAGCTCACCAAGTTCACGTCGGACCTGATCAAGCTTCATGCGCACACACTGTCAACGGAGTGACATTCTCGCCCTTCCCAACGCCCCCTAGTGAGGCTGACGTCATTGTAAACAAGTCAAAAGACGACATGCAGTTCCCAGCCTTGTCGAAAAGTTCTAAAATATTTCCGCCGTCTGTAAAAGACCCTGTGAACACATCCATTTCTAGACAATCTAGTTCTAAAGTCAGCGCTGAGACGAAAGATTCCCTCTCTCATAGCTTGATCCTGCCTGAGGGTATTTCTAATCTTCGAAGACGAGTGCAGAAGTCCTTACAGCGTGTCCCAGATGTCAGCAGCAACAACAAAGATTCCACTGACGATAATGAACAGCGTGGTTTAAAGGAAGTTAAGTATAAAGGCTTGCGAAGAGTATCCAGTCTTCCTAACATACCTACCAATTATTTGGTAGCCCAGGAAGACAGCAAGTCCGCGCCACACACGTATCGCTTTCCACTATCACCAAGCCAAACAATCCAGTCGGAGTCTTACGACGATGATGATATCGCCGTTGAGATTAATATTTCCAGAGCTTGCACACCTGCTATGGACGCAGATACCGACAGCGTAATGGCTTCATTTGACCTCTCGTAGGCTTCATGTGAAAAAATTGGGTTCCATTAGGAACATTCGAATGTATTTGTAAGATTTGACTTTCTTTCTGGTGTAGTTAAAGTACATTCCAATTTATTTGAAAGATTTGAGATTCTTTCTGATGTAGTTAAAGAATATTTAAATTTATTTGAAGGATTCGACATGAGGATTTGTCATGCTATGGCTACAATGCGTAGCGCAAGCACTGGGTTGCGTTTTCGAGAAAGTGTCTGCAGGCAAGCTTTTTCCATTCAAGATGGGCCTCCCATAAAGCCTTTGACGGACAGGGGTAGTCAAATGCATGCATGATATTCTAAGTTCGTTAGCATGTTTGCGCATAGGTTTGAGCGTGTGTGTATATGTGCGTGTTTGTGTATGTCTGTGTGTGTGTGTTTGTCTGTGCAAGGTTCTCGTTTACGGGATTTGAACAAAAGTTTTATCTTTATTATTGAAAAAATAATAGTAAATATACTTGGCCTTTGCGCTATTTATGTCGTGTACGGGCGTGAGGAATGCGTAACTGTGTGCCAAATCCAAGGCTTCTCGCAGGTGCATGTCACAAAGGTCAACCCATTGTTCAACAGTTTCAGATGCAATTCTTTCAGCATGATCGATAACTTTCAAAAATTTTCTTCTTTGTTGATGATAGTCACGGAAAATGCAGCCAAAGGTTTGAAGTAGCTGGTTGCCAACCTATTCTGCAGTTGTCATACAGGCGGTTGATGTCTTAGTGTAAGCGTGCTTGCTTAGCGAGTTCTTTTCGTAAAGATGACGTGGGTGACTTAGGTCAAGTGTGTGTATCAGGGCGGAGAAAACCCAAAGGCTTGGACGGCGATGTCGACATGTCATGAAATTCTATTGACTTGTAATATAGGAAAAGTTAATCAAAGAATCTTATAACTACTGGATTCCGTTTCGCTAGTTCTTGCGAGATCAACAAACGAGTTGTAGTTACGGTGGAGATCGTCAGGAAACTGAGTACATTACGCATGAACACAATACATAAGAATTCACAGCGTTTCGTTATGAAAAGATACACTCCTTTGTTGTTGTTGTTGGTGAAGAGCCAGGAGTTTCCCTGGATGCGCAGTCCATCAATTGCCGGTGACAGCAAATGAGGCCATTCGAAGGATGTTGCTTGAGCCTCTGAAGGAGCTAAAGAGCTTGATACGTGCCCTCAAAGGGAGGCTCGGACGACTGGTCGATGCTCCAACGATCGCAAAGCTGACATCGCACTGCCCCCTGTTACCAGAAGACACTCTTCTTGAAGAGCTTTCCAGCGGACGACGAAGTCGTACTGTGCTGGTTAGGTCTTCGTAGGAGATTCGCCAAACAGGGTAGCCACAAAAATATGTCACATACCCTGCTTGCCCACCGACCGCCGCGTGGAGGCTCTCCTAGTTGGCCGGTATACACTCCGCATACTGCTAGACAGCTCATGCTGATACATGTGGGTCTTGACTGCACATGGTGCAATGACAAGTTGCAGATGTTGGGTATGTCGTGGGTCATACCTGTGGTTTGGATGAAGTTCATCAGACCAATGGCAATGCAGCGCTAACCGAGGATTAAGTGTAGATTTATGCCTCTCAGCACTAATGCAGTTTATAGTGTAGATTTTGCTGGTAAACCTGTTTTGCATAGTCATGGCGAAATAAAATCTGTGATAAATTTACAGGTTTATTTAGTGGCTCCAAGAATTGGTGCATCCTATGTTTGCAACAAATTGACGGCGAGCAGTTCCATCATGCAACGGTCTTGGGCATGCATTTCTGCCGATATTTTATGGTGGGGTTAACAAGCTTCGCCATTTCTCTCATAGCGTTCCGTACTCATTAGTAGAATAAACTTACGCTATAGTAATTATTGGGATGTCGCACATTGCAATACACACTCGCCCACTGGGTTCCGTTCGCGACGTTGCTAGCTTGTCCTGCCAATTAGGCCGGCCGACAGAGAATCCGCGTCCAAAACCCAGATCAAACCGATCAATCGACTCCAGCGTAGCACCCAGACCAGTAAACCCGCATGAACTGAACAAGACCAAGAAACTTATGTTCATATAACCTTTTCTTTATGCTTCGATCTGAGTCCTCCACTCCGACATGACAGTTTTACAATACAATTTAGCGTTATATACCATTCAGAAATCATAAATAAGCACCGTTCGAGACTATTGCCGTCAAATTCTAAGGCCTTGCAGGCCCGGCGTCGTCCACCCCCGAACGGCCGGGGAGCACCCTGCCGACAACGCACTAAATCTACCATCCCCTGCGGGTAAATTCGTCATGTTTGCAAAACTGCCGTCGAAATGAATCAACTTCATTTCAAATCCGACTTCAATAGTCTTGACTTGTCGATTCGATCCGACATTCGCGCATACGCATCGATCGGCACTTCTCCATTCTTCGCATTTACTTTAAGACGCATTTGTCTCGATCGGCCTTTCTTTATTCTTCGCCTTCACGAGCAAATTTAATCTAAAGTCGGCAATTTTGATTCGTGTGGCCCCGAAGAAAATCATTGTTTCGAGCGGCAGCGCGTTTGCCTTTCGAGGAGGGTTGCAAGCTCGCGACGTGGCTGGATTTAAATTTTCATTGACGCTTTCCAAAACACGCTTTTTACTGGTCAAATTGGGCCCACCGTCCTGTCTGCCCGATGAGGTTTCGCAATAAGAGGCACCAGGTGCAGCAAATCTCCCGTCAGCTGGCTTCGGGTCCCGAACCGCCTTCTCCCATCCAGAGAGGACTTAAAGGGGGTACAGCTTCTGCAACGGACGCTCCACCGCCTCGCTCTCACCACGCCACTCCCGCTATACTGCCCAAGGCACTTTAGCACCTCTAATGAGTTCATTCTGACTACCTATCACGTCTAAAACCTTAGCTAGTCTACATAAGATCCGCGATCCGTGGCCGAACTACGCGTCCTATCTTGATTTCCTTTCCGACCTTAGACATAAAAAATTAGGTGAGCATCGTAGCATGAGCAGATACTCAGATTTCCACCTAGCTTGAAAATTCCTTCTTAGCTTCCAACGGTACGAAACTCGCCCCTTAAGGCCTGGGATTGGTGCTTGCGCATTTGGTTCTACAACGTTTTGGTTCATGGCAAGCAGTCGGCTTCCGAATATCATCTGATTTGGCGCAAGAGGTTCCTCGGTGCTGTCTCTATCAATGTATTTTATGGGTCGGTCGTTAATAACACTTTCGGCCTCGATTAGCAAAGTTTCTAATTCTTCGTAGGGCAACAGAGCTCTTCCCAGGACCATACGGCAGCATCGCTGGGTGATTTCTTTCCGCGCAGGCGTTTGTTCGTGGTCTTTGTAGGTTCATAGGTAGGCTCGGCGCTCCACATCTGATCATTTCGGACAATGCTAAGACATTCCATGAAGCAAAGCCAAGGAGTTTCTGCTGGTCAGAAAAATATCATGGACGAGGGGATTTTATAAATCTATGATCAAAATTACCAAGCGCTGCCTGAAGAAGGTTCTTCTTAAATCAAAGTTGACATTCGAAGAGTTAATATAGTTTTAACAGAGTTAGAAGGGGTGCCGAATAAAAGGGCACTCATCTATGTTAACAAGGACAGTGCCTTAGAGATGTTCTACTCATTTGATCTTCGGGAGAAAGCTCTTGCCTGTAGCCGAAAGCCCACTGATCGCAAACCAGGCTAAAGTTGTTAATAATAACGACATCAGGAAACGCGTAGTCTATAGGCGGAAAGATTTGCATGTTTTCAATAAGCGCTGGACTAAAGAATACCTGCTAGGTTTAAGACAAGCGCAGAAGTCACAGTGTCCCAGTGATCATCGTGCCATTAAAGTGGATGATGTTGTGCTAGTGTATGATGAGGGTCCTAAGCTGTTTTGGCGACTTGGACGAGTTGTAGAAGTGATTCCTAGCAGATACAATGAGGTTAGAAGCTTGAAGCTCCTATTGATTGGAAACATGGAGCATTCTGGTCACGTGATAACACGTCTTATAATCCGGCTGTATCCGCTACAAATTATGGCGGCCGATGATGGCGAAAATAAGTTTGTTAGGGAGTCAGCGACAGGCATGGGGCCTAGCCCTACGCTCCGACAAAAGAAAATGCGTGAACAACCCATGATGGGTTATTGCCTGAAAGGTTGGTGCTGGGACGGGAGTCCCAACCTGCATATTGTAATTATGTTAAGTCTAATTACAGAACTGGTGCTTGTAGATTTACAGAAAATGTTGAGAAGGAAAAGCATCTGGAGGTAGCGATCGAAAGAGCTAAGAAGCGGATTTAGCTGTCAAAAATATGAACTCTGTTCCAAGGCGCCATATGTCCGGAATCGGGCTGGATCAAAGTGGCGGCCGCATGATTCCCGTTTTCATCCTCGATAATTGAGTCGGACAAAGCGAGCGTCCGGAAAGCAGATCCCATGATGTTTTTTTGCCGTGCTAGAAAAAATCAACAAGGTTTGTTCGAACGAGACATCTACTCGGTCAGGTGAAGATGCCGTGAAGTGAGGTCAGGTGAAGTTTTGAATGTACAACTAAAAAGAAGTCTGTTGGTGTTAATGAAATGTCTGCAGATTAACTTGGCTGTTGAATGTATTTTAAGAACTGAATGAACTTTGCCGGTGGTGGGAAGAGCTGGTCATGGCTCGACAAAATAAAAATAGATAAGTTTTTATTTGCGGATTTTTTGGTTTAGTAATAAAAAATATATGGGTGCAAACTTCTTGATTAGTTCTCGTGGGTTTCTAGGCTGTCGGGAGGGGAGGGGGAGTTTGCCTCTCGCTGCAAACTGTGGTTTAGGCGTTGCCGCTTTATTACCTAATCGCTAGGAATTTTCGAACACGCTCACTTATTTCCTCTATGCTAGTGTCGTGTAGCTACGTTACCATGTTGCGTTTTTATTCGTTGGTATCAGTGTCCAATCCATTTTAGTCAAATTGCTAATTGTCCATTTAGCTTCGTTTTCCTAAGGGTTCAATGGTGTGCAGTGATTCAGTTTATGCTAGTCGAAAGTGGTAATTGATTACCGAAACATGTCCTCAATATTGCAAAAAGTTTGTCTTCATTCTTAAAATAGTACCACAACAATTTAATTGATTGTCACCTAGCCTAAGTTACTTGTAAAATTATTTATTTCTCCAGCGCGCATTGTGTCTATCGAGTAAGCGGCTTTTAAGTGTTATACAAACCTTATTTATGTAAAAGTCATATCTAAAGCTCACAAATGTGCATCCTGCATTTATTGAATAAGCCTCTAAATGCGTGGTCCAAACAAACATCGGCTTCGCACCTTATCTAAAACAATGACATAAATATAAAACTTTATATTTATTTCAGTTTTTCAGGTAAGGTGTACAACGTGATGTAAGGTGATATCTTAAAGAAATCAGGGCCCGTTACAAATTCTAATGGCTAATCGTCGCGAGAGCACCTGACAGTTCCACCAAGGTGCATTTTGCTTGACGCCTCCTTCTTATCAAATTATAGTTTACCCCTACCATCCTTTATTTCATTTAAAAATGGCGAACAATTGCCAGAACATGTCCGTAAAAAGTAAATGAGATATTTTTATTCAGAAAATTGTAGCATATTTCCTACTTCAACCTTTCAGAAGTATTATTTATGATTATAGATTAGATCTCGATCACTATCACACTTTACACTACCGTTCTTCCTACATTTTTCAATTCGCAACCCTTTCAATTTCATTTCTTTATATGGTCTTGTCAAGGATAGATTTTTGGTAATAATAGTGTTGTTCTAAGTCAATTTGTTAATTGTTAGCTTTCGTAATAGTACCTTGGGTCAGACGTTAAGCATATTTGGTGCTTCATAACTGTCTCAAATAGGAACGATTGGTGCCTAGCACGAGACTTCTTATTAATGACTTACACTGCATTTGCCTATGTCAGCTGAACATGGTGAATGAATTTTGACACCTTCTCAACAGTAAGACAATTTTTAATCATTCATGATTATCATGAATTCCTCATGCTAAGGCTATTCGACTTCGATGTCCAGAGGAATTACGTACGATCGCAAACTTCTATCTAAGTCAGCCTATTTCTTAATACATTTCTATCTTCATCACTAATATGCTTCCAGCATCGCTAAGCAACGATATATATTTTTGGTCATAAGGGTTTTGATTGCCTTACATTCCATTCCCAAGTAGGTCCCAAAATAACCTTAGGTGCTCTACAATAAACTTGGAATGGTTGGTGCTGTGACTTTAATTTATTTACATTGCATTTTTGCTCATCTTAATGGAAAATATGATTGTTGAAATGTACCCTAAGAATTAAACAAGCGCAAAAAGTTCTCTTTCGTCTTAAAATTATTATTTTTAAAAAAATTATTTAAAAAAATTAAAAAAAATATTACATAAATATTAAAAATATTATAAAATATATAAAAATATATAAATATTCAAAAAAATATATTTAAAATACAATATTTAGCAACATTTACCTGGCGGGAGATAAAGAGAACTGCAGAGAAACGTGTACGAATGCCTAAGAGTATTACTCACTTTGTCGCAGACGCTAGAAAGGAACTCACAACAGAGATTACTTTTACTTCTACTTGAACTAGTTTTACCTTACCTTA
>QQSS02200596.1:0-12176 GCA_003687565.2 Craspedacusta sowerbii
GCATGGCCGGACCGGGGTTTGAACTCGCGCCACCCAAGAGTTTTATTTGCTTGTGTGCGGGAGCTTAACCCGCTCGGACACGCGGCCGTTGTAATAATAATAATAATAATGTCTTTTTTTAACTTTAAAAACCTTCTTGACAAGCAGCGTGGTAAAAACAAAAAAGCTTGCACGACGAGACCAAAAACGTCATTTTCTGTTCAGGCATGGCACGTGGTTCTGTTAGCACTTCGTTCGGTAAAGCTTTTCGCCCCAGGTCCCAGGCATGTCAATGCAGTCGTCCTGGACTTAAGGAGTCAGCAAACTTACCGCTGTAATACCTCCCACCTCGTGGACCAAAAGGTGTAAACGCAAGGCCGTGACTGACTTTGTTAAACTCGAACTCCTCCAATAAGGAAACAAAACAATCACTTAAGGGCATCACCACGGTCACGAGATGTCTCCATACGATGTCCTCATTTGTTATTTTGCCGTCAACAGTTCTGAGCAATTTTTCCTGACATACTTTAATACACATCAACAACGAAATTTTCACAGCGCTATCCACACTAAGTAGATAATTTCAAATACATCTACCAAGGAGCAACAAATAAAAAGCTGCAGCTAACGATACAGAACATAGCTATCTTAGATCAGTCTAGTGTCGAAATGTGCTTACATGAACTTTCAATGTGCACTGCACCATTTTGACATGATTTACATGATGACCTTGAGGTATAAAGAATCAGCTTAAAACCCGGAGCACCTAGAAATCAACCAGAATTTTTACACTATTGTGGAGCCTCGATGACCTCATCCAGTGAAAGCAAAACAATTTGAACACATAGGCTTCCTCGACATTCGTCAAGCCCGCGACTGCTACCAGTGACTGCAGGTGGCTTTGAAGTTCCATAAGGCAAGATACAACGACTCAAGCTCAAATAAATTTCTGCTTTGCCTTAAAGCAGTAAGACATGCATTATAGTTCCAGAAAGTGCCTGAAAAGTTATTGTACCGACACTAGACAAAGAAATATTACATCAAGATAATATTTACATTAAGTAAACCAACAAACTTATGCACTCAAACTGCAACTGCAAGCCATACAATTTCCATTCAAAAGTACAACGTTCATGTGGTCGAATATCTGATGCTTTTAAAATGGCTAAGCAGATGGGGCTAACAAATCTTTAAAAAAAAAATTAAATAGCGCAAATGTAAAAAAGCTTGGTCAAATAAACTACAACATCGCTAAATAGCAAAGCACATCCAACAAAACATTACCTCGCCTTCCTGTTGGTAAATCAGCATCCATGAAGAATCAAAATGAAACAGTCCCCATCTTTATTTAGTGTCCCGTAAGCTTCGTCGATAGCAACCAAGTCTGAATGTGCTAAAATTTAGTCCTCTAGCTGCATCGCCATCTGTTACGTCTTTTTAATAATTTCTCATTTTTAATATCTCATCAAGATTTGCTGGTAATAGTCCCTTCACAAATAAGCCAGATGGTATGGTCCATGCATACGCAAAGCGCATAACTAGAAACTCAGACATATATCTTTAAAAACAATCCAGACTTATCTACAAAAATAGTACACACACAACATATACAGAACATGTGACCATTTTAGATTGAACCACGAAACTTGAGTGGATCTTTTACGCATGGAAATATTTTACCATTGCAGTAAAACTGCAAAGACCAAGTGTGTGAGAACTATCAACATGACCACTCATGCTTCGTGGACAGTGCATAAGTAATACAGAACCGCCTTGCCTGACATTCCTTGGTTTCCATTACAATGCACCCCATCATGTAACCAAGTATTTGGTTGGCAACAGCATGCACCAGAACATGATGGATGCTTTGGCGGGCAAGTCAATGCGGACATCAGCCGATTTACTTGGCTTTGTGGTAACCCGAACTGTAAAGGCAACAATACAATGACCTTAGCAACATGAAACACGTCGGATACATCGAATTACATTTTCGCTTTAAAATTATCGCTTGACTGGCTCAGCGCTATGAGAAAAGAGCGAATGAGAGCTCAAAAAGAAACTTGCGCTATCATTTTGAGCTACCTTACGACAAGAGGGACATTACATGTCAAACATTACATGAAAATGACTAGCATAAAATCCGGAGAATGGATCATAAAGCAATCAAGGAGACTAATCAATTACAAAAAAAGCAACAACTTTATGTTGATCACATTGGAAACTCATAAAGTGAAGCTGATGTAATGATCTGTACAGCTTAAATTGTCGTAACGCCACCATGGAACATTAAATATTTACATGCACTGGCTCTGCAAATCCCGGTCAAGCTCATTAGCTTAGTTTGGTCAGCAAGGAACAGAAAAGAAATACCTGACACTTCAAATGGAATTCTGGAATTATATACCCATGAGCAAGCTATATAATGCATAAAAACTGCTTAAACTTTTAAACTTTATATCACTGAGAGTAAATTTAAATAAACAGGAATTTTTGTCCCTAATCTTTAGGAACATGCAAGTTATCAAATATGTCTGATTTTTGACCTCATACCTATTTTGTTGCTCTTGTGCTCACAACAAAAACTTCAGACCTGACCAGCACTAGCAACAGTGCTTTGCAGATGAATTTTTCTCTTCAATATGTATCTTCTCTACTGCGCTCTGGAGCACTGTATCATCATGCAAGGCAAGGCCATTATAGTGGCACTTAAAAGTGGCCAACCCACGAAGGATCCAATTGATACCAAATGCACTAATAACCTAACTGCCACTTAAGAGGGAAAAAGAGGGAAAAAACCCACAAAGACATCATGTAAAAAAGAGACAAACGTATTACTCTCCATTATGTCTACCAAGAGAAACTACTTATGGCAGCATAGGCAAATAACAACCAGACTTTAGCATGGAATGAGCAAGCTTGAAGAGATCTGGAATGTTTCAGTACAAAGCCTGAACTTCACTAGGTTCCTTTATTTATAAGTCAATGTGACGTAATGCAGCCTTCTACTACAATACTAAAATACAAAAGAAGTTTTTTTTTTTTGCTCATCTAGACAATTCTAGATATGTCACATGCTCAAGTCTGGTCTGTCACAAAAACCTGTAGTGCCTAAATATGAGTACTTCAACTAAAATATAAAAATATTAATAACCACAAGCCGAGAAAAAGAACATCTACTAAATTAAAGTATAAATACACACATGATGAGACAAATAAAAGATCTAAGAAAACCAAGATTTGGAAATACTCAATTTAAGAAATACATTGATCTAGTTAAGTGCAATCAGTATCAAAATTTACGGAACTATTACAAGCCCATATCCAATTTTTCAAAGTGAACACGTAGCCATGATCAACAAAAAGCTAGCCAGACAAGCACCAAAAAACGGGTATAAGTCACTAAGTTTTGGAAATCATGGATATTATAGCCTTGAAAACAAGATAATTCAGTTTCAAAACATCACACATAGTTCTCTTAGAATCAATGATGCCAAGGTTTATCGAAATAAGAACATAGAAGAACAGGGGAGCTTGATAAAAAAGAAACTATTGAAATATCAAACCAAAAGACTACTCAATGTATGCACAATGCTAAAAATCAATTACAATGCACATAATGCAAGAACGTTATGATATACCAATGCTCAATACTTATCAACAACATAGAAAGAATTGATCATTTTCAGGAAGTACTCTTGGAGAGTTAGATACACATAAGTCTAACTTAAGCCAACAAAATTCAAATGCTACAATGCTACAGTTGCCACCATTCATAAATCATCAACCACTGCAAGCAAAAACACAAAATGACCTAAGCCAAACTAAATTTCTGAAAATTTTACAAAAGAAAACGGCCAAATATTTCTGAATTAGTAGGGTAACATGGGCTGACATCAGATTTCATCAAAAAAATTGCATTGAAATCAGGTAAACAGTACTTACTTATGATGCATTTTCTGTTTTATGTGATGACAAACATTGATGACATCTCTAATGCGCCGGGGACATTCTTCTATTTTTGCAGCCAAAAATATGGCAGCCATGGCAACCACCTAACAAAGTAAAAACATGATGAGAGATTACACAGGAAAAGCCAAGAATAGAAGACCCAAAAATATTCAAAATCTGATACAAGTATCTATTACTTTTGTCACAAAATGGTGCTTGGCAACGTCAAACTCATATTCACTTGTAAATTATCTAGTTAATAAACTAGAGAACAAATCAGGATACAACTCATCAGCCTACAAAGCACATGTTTAATCAGCCTAAAGATTTGCATAAATAAAACAATCAAACCGATATTGTCATTTTTACCACATACTAAGCACTGGTGAAATCTTTTAAAGATAACAAACTAGAGAATAAATCAGGCTACAACTCATCAGCCTACAAAGCACATGTTTAATCGGCCTAAAGATTTACATAAATAAAGCAATCGAACCGATATTGCCATTTTAATCACATACTAAGCACTCGTGAAATCTTTTAAAGATAACAAACTAGAGAATAAATCAGGCTACAACTCATCAGCCTACAAAGCACATGTTTAATCGGCCTAAAGATTTACATAAATAAAGCAATCGAACCGATATTGCCATTTTAATCACATAATAGGCACTGACGATATCTTTAAATACAACAGTTCCGCCAACAGGCTAAAAATGCCTTGAATAGCTTAAAAATACAAATTTTTTTTAGATAAAAACCATAAACCTAGTTGCTTTCTTGTTGTTTAATTAGAATGGCATAGAGACAACATGGTTAAACTTTAACTAAAGACTTTGCTATGCATTAACACACAGCTTTGTTTTATGAATAGAAGGGTCCTCCAAGGGCACTGGAACCAAACATTTCCAGGACAATAATACATCAGAACCTTTCCGTCAGCTGAAGCTGTGAGCATTTGTTCCCCCGACATGTCTGATAATGGCATTACGGAATTCATTTAGATTAATGGAGCTTAATGAAGGAATACATTTAGAAACCTACCTCCACGTCATGTTTCACAACTGACTTTGAATAGTAGAAGCGCTGCAATAGAACTTGCCCAGTCGCCATTGCAACCTAAACAAGTTGAACCACAAAACGAATTTAAATACTACAGAGGCGGATTTCTGAGAAATCGGCATCGTACGTCTTGATGGTCCTGTTTTAGTTATCTCAAATCATTGAAACAGTTCGAGAAATACAAGTAACTCTGATGAATAGAAGATGTAGAAACTTACCTGGGGTAGTTTAAGAAGTATGCCAGAACTTTGAATCAACTCGCAGCCCAAGACTCGTAGCTCACCTTCTATGTCACGATCAATGCCATCCTTCATAGAGGGGGTTTCGTCGATCTTATCCGAAGGCAATATACAATTTTCTAACGAAATAAATATGTCATCATAATCTCTCGCTTTCTTTGATGCCTTCCTACTTGCAGCGACAGCCATTTCCGCCGGACTTTAGAAAACCTTACACTTCCAGGGAAATTTTGTGGGGTTTCACGGTCGTCACCGCGATTGAATACATATCAACGCTGAGCAAACGCAAACCTACCCAGAATTCAACGCGAAAGCGCCCTCATGTAACGGTTATTTTTGAAACAACAGACCGGCGATCGACAGGACCTTTCCTGCGCCGGGGGAAGCATAATTCTAGGCTAAAGTACATCGGTGTAAAGGGCGCAAAACTCAGCGAGCGCAGCATTTTAAGTGTAATTCTCTCAGCAATTAATTAAATTAAACCTTAAGGTCTCGAGAGTGATTAGACCAGATGCCTTCAGGAAGTTAGAATATAATTTTCTAATAACAAAGCTGGTGATAGCCAGGTCATGTTTAAACAATCAACGTCCAGATACGCGCGTGCAGTAAGAACACATAATTTTGACCATGATCGGTGGCAAGCAAGGCACAACAATCAAGTGAATTACCTAGGTTCTAAACATTTTAGGTCATAGTTTTCAATTACATCAAGTGTGTTTCCACATATATTCTTTCAGCTTAAGCTGCAATCAACCTGGTCTGCTTGTGAGTTTTCAATAACTGTCATTACAAGTGCCTTAGTGGTGTCCGGAAGCACTATGAGTACAGATTATTTCTTGAAATCAAGGTGCCTATTGATTTGAGCATCTGTAAGCTTGACAGTTTTAATCACATGCAGAGGGGTGAAAACTCTTGTTTAGAAATTAAGCTTGTTCACCTGAGCTTCTTTAGACATAGCCGAGTAATTTAAAAAAACAGTCGATATTCTTAAAAGTTATTCTCCAAAGTTAATGAAACAAACATTTGCTGTATGCCAGAAAAAGCGCACAAGCGAATCAGAAAATATCCCAAGCACAATACTGTAGATTTAAATTAAAAGAGATGATGGGCTTTGTCTGGGCGTGGTATATTTGAGTTTGATCTGCCTATGTCTTATATTGGCTCATAATCAAGTTGTTCAGTTCACTGCCTAATACTTAAAATACACTGGTTGCATTAATCACATATGAGAAGGTATTCGAGCTGAATGGATCGATGCACAGATTTCAAAATCTCAGTTCGTTAAAATTCTGATGATATACTATTGCATTTGCTTTCCACTGCTTTCGGGTTTTCACACCAAACAAACTTACTACTTTGTACATGTTTGAGGATTTTGTTAACTGGTGCAGCTTGCAGTATGTGACCAACTATGTGTTAGTGATTAAATTGATAAGCAAGAGCTTTGATTTGACGCGGTAGTGTTATTCAATTGTTTCACATGTTATGACACGCTGACCATTGAAGATTCCTCGTGCTCTCGAACTGTTCACAATCAGGGCCATGTTTTTCAAAAATCTAAATCTGATAATGACACTTGTACTTGATATTATGCTGGGAGTGATACTGATGATGACACCGCTACTGATACAGAAACTCGTACGATACCTATGCTGATACTGATGCTGATACCGATGCTGATACTAATACTGATACTGATAATGATATTGAACGAAGTTTTAAATATCAAAATAAAAATTAGTTTAATCAGGTCACAAAAAGAGATGTAGCATTAGGCAGTACTCGAGATAGCAATTTCTGGTTTCATTTAAGTCCCGCTCAAGCTTTCTGAAGACCACTAGCCAGCAATCCTCACTGCTACCTGATGCACGAAGGCCGAGTACCAGCGCATTCCTAATTTTAAAAAATCAGTAGGCTTCCTCTCTGAACGTCTGTTCCATAGGCTAGGCACCTCTGAACAGGGAAGGTTGCCATGAACGCCTTTGCAGTCCGAAAGAGACGTTGTGGAAGATCTGATGTTCTCCTCAAAAAGTAAATCTTTATCTATTAACTGAATAGTGGAAATGAGGGCGTAAATACAGTGAAAGTAAATGGCGGTTAACGCTTCTTCAGGTCTTGGCTGCTTTCAACTAAACAAGAACTAAAATAACTGACATGTCACACACTCTAGTTGTTGACGGACAGGAGGTACAGAGCTTTTCAAAATAAACGGTTCTAAAGGTTTGCTCTAGTAGGAGAATAAGCAATTTTCACTGATCGAGTAAACTCGTTAATATGGCAGGCCTTTCTCCAATACTGACATATATTAATTTATACACGTAGTACTTAATTTGTAATACTTGATATGGTTCCATAGATCCGCCATCCCTTGCCAGTTATTGTTGCGGCAATCCGCCGTGCCAGAAGCAAATTCGCCTCACACCGCATGTACTCATCGTTACTCTCATCAACAGTACGATTGTCTTGCTCCGGTTATCATAAATCATTATTATGTCACAATGATGTTATCGAAAAATTTTGCACATGACATATTTCTAGAACTTTCAGGCAATTCGATTAACCATTCTTTTTTACGATTCCGACCTTGCTGCATACCCGTGTGCATCTCCTGTTTAGATAACGAATTGGCAAGACGTCAAGTTACGCATTAGATGCGAATTCGGTTTGCATTATTAGAAGAACATTTTTGTCTAATAATATTTAAGATTTTGCTGTTAAAGCTTTCTCCTTCAATTGGTGCTTTTGGCGTTGACATTTCCACATGCTCTCGTGTAGGTTGATTTTATATCCATGTTAGTGCTGATTTAATTTCCTTATGCATGTGATTTGCACGAAGAATTACCCAAAGTTGACATTTTGTTTCATCGTTTGCACTGAATTGTGACTGTTGGATGTAGTTGCAGCTAATAAAACAGTTACGACTAGCAACGGCAAGCTTATAACAAAGTTTGAATGCTGCTAAAAGTGATATCTGTACTGCGAGTTATGTTTCTGAAAAGTCAGGCATGATCTGTAATCTAAGACAGCTGATTTAGGTACAGCCGAGTCCGCCTAGCAGAGCAGCGTCCGGATCAATACAAAAATGATTCCTTAACTGGACTGCTCTGCTATCCCAAGGGCATCCAAAACAACACAAAATTTGTTAATAACACTATATCTGC
The DNA here is from genome assembly GCA_003687565.2 of Craspedacusta sowerbii. Lineage (NCBI taxonomy): Eukaryota > Metazoa > Cnidaria > Hydrozoa > Limnomedusae > Olindiidae > Craspedacusta > Craspedacusta sowerbii. Next base: position 8,390 of record QQSS02200596.1, read on the forward strand.
GAACACCAGTCTTCCAATCTGCAAGCGAAAGCATACGAATACAATAAGTCTAGTTTTACTTGAAAAAAAAAAGCAGCTATTTTGGTCTGTTTACAGGTCTTACAATTCACATACATGTCTTCAATGCGTTTTTTTCCATCATACCTTCAATTTTATAATATCCGTTATAATCCATAAAATTTTCTTCTCCACATTACCGTGGACCAATGCTGTCCTTCAAATTTCTTCTTCCTGTTCCCGTAAATTTCTGACTGTCAAAAAGCCGACTTTCAAATCGATAGCGACCTCCTTAGTTTTTTTTCAACCTTCCGAAATTTGCAATTTTTTGCTGGTGACTACGATGTTTGACCGATAGGAGCCATTTCGAATCTGATTGGTGGTAAATTCTGAGACCACTGTGATAAACAGAGTACTTTACTCTCTTAAACAGACAGCAGGCTGAAAATTGCAGGAAAAACCTGGTCTTTTATCCGTATTGCTCCGCTATGCGGTTCTCTCTTAACATGTAAATGATATGTTATTAAAATTGGGACAAAAAGTGCTCTAGTATCGGAACTGCTCCACTATCCGGTGCTCTGTTCAGTAGACTCGACTGTATGTACTTTTGCATCTACAAGTTGCTTCTGTGCAAGATATTCATACAAACAATCTTTTTTATAATGATTGATTCGGTTAAATCTTTAAGCACACATGAAATTTCTATTGGTTCGACGGTTGCATTGGGCTTCATCAAATGGTAGATACTGATGTTGACACATACTTTTAAGTGACCCATATCTTATCTGCATTAAGCATTAATTATTAGCAAACAAGCCCCAGTTCCTGCTCTACCTTTAATGCTCTAATCATTATCGCATGCCTTAATGCCTTTCAAGTGCAAAGCACTGCTAACTATTGCATATGACATGTTGTGTGCTGTGTTAAATCTTGCTTGCTATGTCGCTTTTATGTTTGTTAAGAAGAGCAAACAGTTGTGCATTTATGTTTTATTTAATAGTTAGTTACTTTCAGTCATTAACCTAATCCTGACCCGGACCCCAATGATTATTGGACCTAATGGATAGGCAGATTCATTTTGTGATGGTGGTTGCATGCATGATGTATAGTTTAATTAATGCATTGCTCATTTGCTTTAAGAATAGATTTGATATTTGGCAGGTTTAATTTGGATTTTAGATAGGGCTATTTTGTGGTAATTTATGGTTGAAGATACTTAAAAATGGTGGAGAACATTAAGGACAGAGAGACATTGTATAAAATGATTATCAGGTTTGTTTGTTTTGGTATTCATGTAGATGTGTTGTTGTGGCAGTGGAGTTTCTGCTTGTTTATTTGGTTAATTTTTATTTTTGTCAGAAATGGTAGGCCTGGTCTTGTTTGGTGGTTTCTAAAAAAAAAGTCATTTTCGTCATAACTTTAAAAATACAAGATGCAGATTTCAACTTTGTTTGGTTTGGTTGCATTTCTATCTGGGCACATGTAGAGATTGTATTACATATACTTTTACCAGCTTTGCAATTATTGTCTGCTATGCATTAAAATCCTTATAGAGCATGTTTTCAGTCAGTCCTTTATATGGCATTGTCGAATGGCATATTCTTACACCAAGCATAGTCGAAGCTCTTTTTTTTTCCTGAAACTTCAAATTTGGGTGCTTAGGATTTTTTTTGACTAAGTTGTTATTATAGAAATAGAGCTGTTTCTTTTAGCCAGTTGTGGTATGATGGACTGGACCTAGTTGCACAGAGTTTGGCGAAGTGTGTTGGTCTGCATGAGATATCATTGGCTGCATCATGCAGACTACTGGAAGTAATGAAGCTTGGATTGCAAGCTGAGAGGGAAGGTTGGTCTTCAGTTCCTTATGATAAAGCTCTGAACGCCAATTGACCGTTAGAATGCTCATCTAATCCGCTCTGGTTGTGAACAGTGAGTGAATTGCGACTTTTTACCATCTAGCTGTGGTCTACGCGAAATTGCAGCATGCTAGTATTTGTGAACCTTGACAAAATCATGAGCACAAGCATCCTTATATTGACGGGCTTTAGGCAATGAAAAACGTTTATGCAATACTACTAGAGTTTCCTCTAGGGAACCAGTGCGCCAGCATATTGCCTGCTTTTGTTTAATCTTTCGTGATCATGTTCGTCGGACCTTTTGTTGCTAAATTTTCAAACAGTTTCGGTTCTAAAGGAATGGAACCATGAGCGAAAAATTCGCTTATACATCTCGTCATTGGTAAAATAATGCGTAGCAATTTTTAAGAGTTCGTAAATCGCTCTTTAGCACTGATTAGTGTTTTAGAGTCGGGTGGACAGTAGAAAGTTTGAAATTTGAAACATCCGCTAAAAGTAAGTTCATGTTAACAACGTAGTCCTTTCGATTTAATATGACCAGATCATGGACTTTGTCAGGTTGGTTTATCGTATTATTCTCGTTCCTCTTCGGTCTTTCGAAAAAAAAAGCATATTTATTTTTCAGGATGCTTGCAGACGGGCTATATATTATATGTAGCGTAATTATTGGTTAGATTCGCTAAGATAGGCCTGAACCTCACCAACCTGATAACTGTCTGTATCTGTCGTTTTCCGGTGAGATGGTGACTCGAAGATAGTAACTACTTAGGTTTTTTTAATTTTCGTGCGCGACAGAGCATAATATAGGCGATGATATAGTATATGTCGTCCTTCGGCAGGTAGTTTGTTGGATGACAGAGTAGTTGCAGAAGTGCGATGTTTGAATCACGTCAGCGCGACAGAATAAAGTGCGACATTAACTTGGCAAACTCTGCCAAACTTGAGTCGAATTTAATTCGATTGCGACGTTTGAATCACTTCAGTGCGACAGTTCCTTTTATTCGTCATGTGCTCACTGATATCAAGATGTGTACTGATCCAAACTTGTTCTTAAGGCTCAGTGACACCTTCACCCGAGGAAAATGATCACGTTAAGAATCACATGATTACCTTTAGAGACATTATTACGTAAGAATCACATTTTACCCAAAAATGCGCATTATTATCTATGGAAACACGTTATCACCTATAAAAGCACGTTCTTGACCATAGTAAACATAATTATTCAAGGAAGCACAGTATTGCTTATATAAGCACAATGATACCTAACGAAACACGTCGTTAACCTAAGGAAGCGTTATTTAAAGAAAAAATTATTACTTAATAGGACGCAATATTACCTAAAGAAACACGTCCGTAGCCTAAGGAATCGTAATTATTTAAAGAAACAGAGTATCATAAGAAATATATCCTTACGGTGTTCATCTGTGAACAGTATTGAGTTGTGCTGTGAACAGTATTGTGATTTGACAGCTTTCTGTCGGTTTGATTGGCTTGTACGGCTTAGCAAGTGACCATAAAGTGGCGCAAGTTTACATGAAATAGGCCCCAAGACTTTTTTCGTGGAAAATTTTTATTCCTTTGATTTCAGTATATTCTTCTCGTATTCTATCTATATTGTCCGTTGGGTTAGTGGCTGAAAAATTGTTTTCGATCAAAATTTATTGACTATAGTGTTTTTCTTTGTCACTTGAAACCGAGGAAAGCGTTGCCCTGTTCTTTCGTTTTCGTATCAGGAAAGGAGCCGGAGATGGGAAAGCTGCCCGGGTTGACTCCGCTTGTGCAACCTGAGGCTGTCGGAGTGGACACGACAGTCAAGTGTGGATTGGACTTGGAGTATGAGCGTGATGGTATGAGTCTCCCTATCTATCTATCTATCTATCTATCTATCTATCTATCTATCTATCTATCTATCTATCTATCTATCTATCTAT
>QQSS02200618.1:0-12176 GCA_003687565.2 Craspedacusta sowerbii
AACTCCGTTAGTAACGCAGTTACTTTTCGGGAGAAGTAACTAGTAACTGTAACTAGTTACTTTTTCGAAGTAACGTGGCCATCACTGCATGCGAGCACTCTTCTTGGTGGGCGTTAAAGGTCTGCGTCTCATGACTTATTCTCGCTTAAAATGAGAAATTTCGAGAAATTTCGAGTCTCGTTTGAATGTACACCGATGTTCTTCTCGTCTCGAAACTTCTCTTCGGCGCGACATCTCATTTTAGCGTCTTTCTTCCAATGATGTAAGACTGGCATTGCCTTGTGGGCGGCGAAAGACGTGTTGCCCGCGACAGCTGAGATACGCTGAGGTTCTCTGTTCATGGCCTGGAGTTTCTGATGTGGGCGGATATTCAAAGCACTGCTGTCGTATCTCTTCTTGATCCAATCTTCGAACTGTTTCCGATAATCCACGGCGGCCGGAAACGACCTTTTTTCCGACAGAGGAGGCATTGCGAACGGTGAGGACACCCACATGGAGCAAGCTCCTTGGATTTGATCAGAACAGAACAGAACAGAACAGAACAGAACAAAACAGAATTTATTTATTTCCCAATAAATGAATCGCATCAAATAAAGACTCTTGAGATATAATATGTATTATCTCATAATACCGCTCATCAATGTATTTATAGGAACAGGAGACATCTTCCGTAGCCGGGGGCTAATATGATTGAGGATGCCACCTTGCTCAGACTAAACACAGTCATTTATTAGTATAAATATATGGGACGTCGAAACAGGGAGAAACTGGCAGAATAAGGAAAGTAGGTTAGACAAAGGTAAGGAGGTAAGACAAAGAAAAAAAAACTTTGCAGAGGTCTGACTTATGGTATGTGCAGGTCTTAAGAAAACATCAACTTTATGAGGACTCATGATTACTACATTGGCATAGTTCTGGTCTTCTTTCTTTCTTGTATCGAAAGAAATGTGGAAATAGAAAGTCAGTTTATGGTGCTACTTCGACCTTTTAAAGTCGAGACGGATTATAATCAGTCGAAGTGTTTAGTTAATGAGCATGCCATGTTATTGAAAATAGTGTTAAATAAAGTATAAAATAAAGCAGTGAAATTCCCTTAAATGTTGCTATAGTCATGATAAAAGCTTAACAAAGAAGCGCCATCACCTTTTAATCCATCACCAAAATTAAATGCCCTTAAAATCTACTTTGGTCAGACAAACAGTAAGTAATGAGCGATCCCAGTCATGCATAATTTGTTTACAACTTTGGACTCCAAAACTTAATACCGAGATTAAATTTATAAAATACAAAGTTGAATACCAAAGCGAGAACCAAATACATAATTGAATACCAAAACCAATCATCAATAACAAATGAATACCGACACTAAAATCAAATAACGCTTACAATAATTTTGCTGTCCACTGAAAAAAATTACTTCGGCAAGGTAGATAATAAGTAATGGGTACTCTTCATCGAGCTTACTTTGGCAAGCGCGGAAATCGCAAGATGTGCCCCATCAATATGCGCTTTTCGAGGTAAAATTAGAAAGCAATAGGAAGAAGTAAACCGCAGGAAGTCGTCCAAATGCCACTGGTTAATCATTAGGAGCAAACCGAATTTCATTTATTAACAATATAACTAATGCCGTTCGGTTACATTGCCAGCAATAAAACGCCATGACCTTTTTGAACAAGTATCTTAACTCTCGCTGGAACATAAGATACGTCGCAGATAGTATAAATATTAAAATAAAGTATCGCAATCGAGTGCTCTCCTTCAAGCACAATAGGGCTGCAAGCAAGAAAGAGTAAACCATATGGAGTCAATTTCCGCTTTAAATAGTGAACATTCAAAAAGCTACATATATGTGGCTTTGAGCACATCTTCAATTTCTTTTATGAATATAAATTTTGGGTTCCTTATTTTGACGTTGAGATCGTGTAGATAATTATAAATGGTGGCATAGATATTTAATATTAAGGCTTCCGTATTTCTCAGTGCGCCTGTTCGGTATTTACATCGTTAGCAGCGTTTTAGTCATAGTAATTGAATTTTGCGCCCTTAGGTGAAAGAAATCTCGGAGTACTCTGGGTAGTTTATGATGGTGCCAATCATGCATAAAAACGCACAAGTTAAGCTTAATTACGTCCCTTAGCTTTAAGATGCCTAGTTTAGAAAACAGAGGAGATGTAGGCTCTTTATAATCTGAAGATATCATAATCATGATTGCTTGTTTTTTTTAATCTATAAATTCTGTCGATGATATCTTTTCCAGCTATTCCCCAGGTACAAAACATCCTTAAGCCATGTTACTTTGAAACAAGCTGTAATAGAGTGATTAGTTGTCTGTAATAGTTGTCTCATCTACGTAATGTCGAACCTTCGACAGGAGACCCTTAGCATTTGCCAATTTTTTCATAAGTTCTGCGACCTGAAATCTTTATGAAAGATTGCGATCAAAAATATTGCCGATGTATCTCACTTTGTTGGACAGAGAAATTATTTTTGGCTTCACTTTTAAAGCTAATCTAATGTCGCAGTTTTTTTGGCGTGGCCGAAATATATGCATTTCAGTTTTGCTTTCATTAAGACATAACTTATTAGCGCATAACCAGTCAAAGACTCTAGAAATCTCATCAATATCACGTTGGTGTGTTCAATGCGTGCTCCGGTCTGTATTCCAGATACAACATGGGAGTTTATTGGGTCTTGAGAGATGATGTCAGGTATGTGAGGGCAGTAAACGATAGGTAAATTCCACGCGCCTGATTGCAAATATACAGTATTTCTTTCGTCGTTCTAGAAGCGCATTGTATTTCGACGTTTTCCGACCTTGGATCTAGAATGGTGTTACTGACATGCACGTGGATCCTTTCAGCTAAGCGAGAAAACCAATGTCCGCAGTGCACATTTGCGCACTAGTTTCGGCGATAGCTTTATGGTTTTTCTGCTTTGGCTCGAGTGGCCATGTTTTGATGCTAGTCATAAAGGCTTCGTGTCAATTGCTGGGAACGCAAATGCGTCTTCATACACAGAAGTCATATTGGTGGCGCCTCTGTACCCCGCAGCGAAGTAGTTGGCGCACTGACAGCAACTTTTCTGCCATGCTTGGCACGATGTGCAACCTCCCGGATGGAGGCGCGTAACACATCCGGGGCATGTATGTGGTTACCTCTACTACTTCTAGTACTACTGCTTTCACCATTGATACGTAATTGTTTGTGGCAACACCTGCTCTCGCATTCCTAGACATTTGGTGCAAAGCTGCCCGGATTATCAGTCCGCGATCTGAAGTAGGTAGCTGCTCGTTTAGTGGATCCAAGGGATAATAAGCGAGATGAGACCTTGCCGACTGTGCTCAACGTTTCCACAACGGCTAGGACTTTGCTTTGATCCGAGGCGTTTGCGGCACCCGCGATCAATTGGGATTTGACCATGTCATTGTGGAAAGGTATGGCACATTCTCTGTCACAAGTACACTCACTGGACTTTGAGGCGAGCAATGAAGTTGGTAGCGCTCTCTCAGTCTTGCTGCTTCATCACGAAAAACCGCTGCCGATGAACTTCAGGGTGTATTGGCCTTAATGAAACGGTCTTTATGTAGCCCATTTGTTCATGCTACATTGCTTAGTGCGTCTGGCCCGCAAAATGGACAAGCATTTCATTCACGGCGCAAGTGCATCACCACTCTTTACAGATCTCGTAAGGACTTGTCTTGCTGGTCATCTTTCTTTTTGTAGCTATTCCGCGCGTCGAGGAAGATCGGCCAGTGACTGTTGCTTTATAAGTGGCGATTCCAGAGGGTACCGTGACGAGGGCACTCCGAGGCGAAAACTTCCTTGTGGGACATAATGGCAGTATGACCACGGAAGAACTGTGACGTCGTTACGAAATGTTAACAAAGAGTTAATTTGATTATGGGGATAGTACGCTTCCGCTTGTATCGCAAAAAGCTTTTAAATTTGAGGTGCGGAAATCTTGAGTACATCACGGATTTAATCAACGTATCAAGCAGAGGTATTTTGAAAAATTTGAAGCTGCTGCACGAGAACTGACACAATTCATACCTGAAAGTTCTCTTGGACTTTATGCTTGCTTTTAATATCACTCATCGCAGCTTGTGGAACGATTTAGTGCAACAGAACTAACAGCAACTAGGGTATGTCGTTCATTTTCGTTCATAGCGTGACAGGGAGCAACTTCTAAACAAAGTATTAGATTCCTTGTGCCATGATGTTCTTGCGACTTATGACGTTGTGGAACTGTAAAGAGTCATTGCATAATCTAAAAACAAGATTGTCACGGGTGACTTTAAAATATATTACTTTACTACAGCAGATCACGCGAAACTTCAAAGGAACAAGAAGCACAGAAATCCCTACAAAAACAGCTCTTCAAAATTTAGTAAAAGCGAATTCTTAGAAGATTCCTTTTAACTGAAAACCCGTGTTTGGTAAGGAAAAGGGTCCTCAAGATGTGACTGAAATTCTGCTCGATAAGGTCGCTCGTATTCCAGATGTAATAAACCATATAAAGCCTTGTCCAAAAAATAATATTTTGAACGGACTTGGATTTCGAGCCAATGCTTGAATCTATGCGGCTGTAAGATAAGTACGTAACGCAATAGACTAAAGTAAATAAACAGCGAAAGAGAAAGCCGAGCAACATCGCCAATATATTGCAAGTAGGCGTGATGCGTAAAATGAAACACTTGTACTATAAAAATAATTTCCCAAAAAAAAGTGATTAACGTATTTGGGACGTCATTACATTGATTGTAAACCTTGTAAGTAAGAGGAAGTTCTTCATCACAATGCTAGTTAGTTGGAAAACCGTGCACTAAAAAAAACTAAGACGTATATCTGAAACATTCAACGATGCTTAGATTCTGCAGGCGAAGAATTAAGCTTTAAATGCCCAGTGCATACCAGCACCAACCAACAAAAGTCTGTTTTAGGAAACAACTAACCTCAAGAGGTCACGAGCATTACTAATTTTATGAACACGTCGAAGACATATGGTCTTCTATGAGTGCCGAAATTTTTTTATTAGGTTAAATTCATCCTGCCTTTGAAGCATCATCGAAGCATCATTAATGACTCGTGCCGTCCCGGACGGACATTCCAATTAAGTTTAATTAGCTCTACCTGATAGATGCTAAGGAAATTTGCAGCAATGAAAGACCTTCGATAAAGCTATATGAACAAAATACAGTTTGAAACATAATGAAAGATCAATTTAAATCTCCATCGGCTACTTGATAAGAAAATGAATCTTGTATGATAAAAATTATGAGTAAGAGTTATGTCTCCTGCGATAAACATGGAAGGAAAGAATATCCTCCGATAAAATTGTTGCCTGATAATTAAATCTCCTCCTACAAAACAATAAGAAACGGAGCCTCATCAGATGAAGTGACAAACCATCCTAAAACTACTAAAAGGTACAATTTACAATTGAACAGTGGTAAGACCATTGTTCAGTAGGTATGATTAGTAGCAGTCAGCTGTACTTCAATCAAATAGACTATCATACGGGAAAGGCAAAGTAGACTACGCAACCCATACCAGCTCAGCTGGTCCAAATCTCGCGACATGTTGTGAATTCCAGTAAGACGACTGCGTGCCGCACCTCTTAAATCCATTGGTGTTAAAAAAGAAATTTGAATATCATAGTTTATTTGCTAGAAAAGCATCCTTTTTCATCGAGCATTTTAGGGTTAGTATTACTGAGTTAGACTCGAGGTTAGGGTTAGGGTTACAGTAAGGCTTCTAAAAAAAACATACCATTTGATGATTATCTCTATCACTGCCGATTGCTCTCCAGCTTCTCTTTGTAACTGCTAAGGGAACGCGACATAACAGACTGGTATTGCTATACTCGTAAATATTTCCTATGAGCAATTATGGGGCTATTAGGGGGAAGAGAGTTCATCTAATGACATTCAATTGAGAGAAGCAAGCAGTTGCAAATAATTGAAAAGACTTGGCTGATCAGAGCAGAGACTATTTTTACATCACAAGAAACAAGTCTTGGTCGATGGGTTGCGGAAAATGAATCCTCAGCACCTTCGATCTACCACCTTGCCATCTAGAGGTTACTCCATCGCATCTTGGTCTACACCTGCCTATTCCTCAGGCTTAACGCTTTCTTGTTCTGCAGTTCATCTCCATATTTGTAAGTCAAGCCCCCTACCCGCGACAGGGACGTGGCTGAGAACCTGAACTTTTAGCTCCTGCGAACCGAGAGTACAAAATCTTCTACTGAGGTTACACGAGGTTGGGTGGATTTCGCAGACCTCTTCCAGATGAGCCCGTGATTTGAACCGTTCATGTGGTTTTCAGTTCCATTGACATTGAAGCCAATCAGATCAGTACTTGACATTGTTGAAACCGGCGCGATCTACAAAAATCAAAAGTTGGCGCTGCCTTATCGGTAGCTAAAATTTGCCAGTGCTGGTGTAAATAGCTGGCAAGTTATAAATTTTCTTCGACCAGGATGAAAGCACCGAAGATAGACAAAGCGACGGATTCTATGCCAAAAAATGTTAGCGCGACCAAGAATGTAAGTATGAGTTTTCTTTTAAACAGGATAATTTGCACCGCTGTCAAGGAATGTAGAACCCTAGTTGCGTTGAAGGTTTCTCTCTTACTCAGTCACTACCGCAACCCATTAGTAACAATGGTATCTCTAAAGATGAAAGATTTCGTACATAATTGAGGTTGAAAATCACCATCGATGATCCAATGTAGTACTGACTTGGTGAATGCTCCTATGAATGCGTGTTATTTTGCCCTATGCAGATTTGTGTACCTTTTTCCTTCTGCGAACGCAGAATATACCCGTTACGGTGAAGGGATATACATCAATTTTTTATATATCAGCCACGCCCAATTCAGCTCTATTTGCACTGTCTAATTGGGCTCCATGTTAGCCAATGGCTTTCTCGGAAAAACATGCCATTTTAGCTGTTTTTTTAATTTATTTGTTAGATTTTGCGACCTAGACCAATTTCTAAAAATATGGAAAGACCAGAAAACAATCCAGAGGCTGCAAAGCCTGTCAAAGCTGAAAAGAGAACCATCTCACAGGTGTACCCTCAAAAAGTGCCAAAAGAAAAACGAAGAGCATTTGTAGACCTGACCAATGTAAGTATTGCAATGCCTAATACTCAGATTACACCAGAGTTTGTAGTGTTTATTTTTGTATTTGCTCCTTGTTTTATCCAAAAGTTTATTTTTAAAAAAATGATCTAGAAGACTAAATTTCATGTAGGCCCTTGAATCTCAGCGTCAGCGTTTAATGAAAGGCAAAGGCAAAAGCGAAGTTGTTGAGTCACTAAATATGCCCCCAAAGCCGTGCAAGAAGAATACTTCCCAGTCAGGCACTAAAGAGTCAGATAAAAGATTGACTGCACTGCATGAAATCAAAAAAAGATCGGGTTTACTGGCAAAATCCCAACCTGCCAAGACTGTGGATGCTGTAAAACAGGAATGTAGCTTAATGGAACTGCCGGTTACAACAGAGTTATCAACAATCAGCATTGAGTCTGTGTGCAAGTCAGGTGATCATGTCAAATGTGAAGAAAGCAATTTGCCTGCTACTGATGAAATTATAGATTCTGGTAGTGCGACATCAGTATTGAATACTTGCTTGATCGATGATGATGTGGCCATCTCCTGTAAACTTTCTGTTGAACCTCCAGATAGCACTGAGCCATGTTCAAAACAGGTCTGTTATATTATTTTAGCTCAGTTCAGCAGTTACTCTGTTATCTACTGTCTAATTAACAGCAGCTTTGTAGTGTATTGATGATAGTACTGATTTCAATACCTGGTCAAGTAAGGTAGAGTTACTTTAGTGTAAGTTCTAAATTCCAGCTGAGTTCTCATTCTTAAAGAGCCCACGTTAGATCATATATATATTCATATGTTTCCAATACTTTGTAGATTTCATACTTATTTGTATCAGTTAGCGTTGTTGTTTTCTGATGTATTGTGTAGGGCTCAGCTATTCGAATGGTAGATATTGACCCAGACCCGAATGTTGTTTCTGAATATGCTGAGTCTATTTTTACAAATATGAGGAAAAGAGAGGTGAGATAAACTAGTTATAGTTAAACTAGTTGTGAAATCGCTTTTGTTTGTCTCAAATGCACTTGCTTCTACCATCTTGTGTTCCTTTTCTTGTGGATGTTTTTTTTTTAGTGTGGTGTTGTGACTAGGTACATGTAGATATCCATTATTGCTGGCTAGCGCAAGACATAGACGTTTTTTTTTTTGCCCATGGTCTGGGCTTAAAAAGTGATGGCAATAAATTATGTCCTGCAATATGAAAGTTGTTTTACAAGCACCTCTTTTAAGAATTTTCCTACACTTAATTGCATTGATTTTTTGTAGATGAAATTTCTTGTTGGAAAGTACCTTGACCTAGAGGGCTGTCAGTTGAACGGAACAATGCGTGGGATTCTTGTTGACTGGCTTGTAGAGGTGCAGGAAAACTTTGAACTTTATCACGAGACGTTATATTTAGCTGTGAAACTCGTTGACCGATTTTTGCAAGTGACTCTCGTTTCAAAGGAGCAACTCCAGCTTGTGGGTGCCGCTGCACTAATGATTGCATGCAAAATTGAGGTAGGCGTTCAACTCTATTGTACGATTCTCATTTCATTTTCATGTAACACACGTTTTGGATATATCTTATGTATTCGATAATTATTTATCCTCTTCCCGTCTTTAGTTCTTGTCATTGATCTGTTGCTTGTTTTGATTTTGTAGGAGCGCCATCCTCCGCCGATCGAGGACTTCGTCTTCATTTGCGACGATGCGTACGCGCACTGTGATTTCGTTGCCATGGAAATGAAGATCTTCCGGGCATTGAACTTCGACATGCAAACTCCCATTTCCTACACGTTTCTGCGGCGATACGCTCGAGTACGTACCAATCGATTCCGTGCTTCGCTTATGTCATATTGACTTCAAGCATAGAGCCTCAATCTCCCAACATATTAAATTTGGTGAAGAAAGAAAATTGGAAATACATCTATACACTCGATTGTTAGGCTTCTCCGAGGGCCTTGTTGTATTTTTCTTCATTTGCTACTGTAGGAAGGCATAATGTTATTGATGTGGTTATATGTAGGTGTTTTAATTACTGCGTGAAGTTTGTCACAAGGCTTTAAGCTTCCTGTCATGCAGTATCAAGTATTTTGCTGCTGTTCCAGCATGGCTGTAATGCCCACTAGCTGTGCAAGTATGTTTAAGTTCATTCATGCGGTCTTCGGAAACAATAGAGTGATTGAATATTATCGATATTGAATGCCTAACTGATCGATGATTCTAAAATCCTGGATTTGCAAGGTTTTTTACTTTACAGGGTTGTTTTCATGGTTTACATTTACCAGTAGACCACGAGAGCTGAGTGAACTGGTGAGAACTGTACGACATTATGACTTGCTAACTAACAACTTCAGAAGCGTATTACATAACTGTAAAGTTTGGTGTGGCCTAGAGCACCGAATACCGCACGGTGAGGCTCATATCAAACGAGCACATATACTTGATCGGCCGAGTGAAGAAATTCACCAGTTCCTCCAATCCCCCAATGCCAGACGCGTTTCGCCCTATGTGGGTCTCATCAGTGACGTGCATTGCTACCGTTTTACATTTGTGTTCGCCTCTGTCGGCTTCTAGCGAAAAGGGCCTCAGACCAGAGCTTCCTTGTGTCCACCTATCTTTTGGGCTGTGTCTTGTTCATATTTTGTGGCAAGCCCCGCCAAGCTCTGTTGAAGCAGTTTGTATTTTGTCTTTTAGGTTGCTGGCGCTAGCCTGGAGGTCCTCACGTTGGCGCGTTACATCTTGGAGACGTCTCTTCTGGAATACGCTATGGTTGATCTGCGTCCGTCACATATAGCCGCCGCCTGCCTGAATCTGGCTTTTCGCATGAAGTCTGTGGGAGAGTGGGACGCAACGTTGGAGCATCACACTGGCTACAAAGAGGAGGATATTCTACATACGATGAGGACCTTGAATGAGGTGATTAAGAGCGCGCCACGCAGCAGGTTGCAGACTGTCAGAGACAAGTATTCACATCCAGTCTTTTACGCCGTTGCTACTACAACTCCGCTTGAGTCACTTTGATAAGTTTTGCCTGGCTGTCGGGACTTTGCAGATGCATTGCATGCACGCTTTGTTCATAGGTTTCTATGCATCTTTCTAGTAACCTCTATTCATTTTGCTCAATCCTTAATGACCTCTCCAATCTCGATCTAGCTATATCTTTACATCGCCTTCAAAACCTCGTGGGTACTCCACTTTTGTTGCTTTGACTCCTTTGCAGATGATTAAGTCTGCTGTTTTTATCCTGGTCACTTTCCTACGTTCGGCCATTGTATTACTCTATTTTAAAAATATTTTCTTCATCTTTTATGTTTTATTGCTTATGCCAAGGAGGCAGGCATAAACGGGAAGTAACTGTATATTGTTCTTGTAAAGGAATGTCACACGATTAGGCTGTGTTGATTCCTATTGTAAACTTGGATTTATGTGTCGATCTTGCTCTTATAATTCAGCTAATTTTGTATTGAGTGTGTAAAAAGCGTCTTTTTACTTGTTCCATAAACTTCATCCTTTCAAAGCTGCTGAAACCCTTGCAGTTTATTAGTGCCGACTTGCCTTGAGCTTCCAACTTTGATGATAAACCTTCATCAAAGTTGGGTCCTGTCGAAAAATCAGAATAAAATTAACAGTGTGGAATGGTAGCCTTTGTCTGGATTGATCGGCTAAATGAGGCTGGTAGAACATGGCTGTAGAGGCATACCGGGTACTTCGTGGAATACATTCGTATCCCTCTCCAACTGGATTTTGTTTGACGGCTTTTCAGTTGAAATAAAAGCGGTTTCAAAATTATGGTTTGAATTCAAACAACAGCTGGATTAGGTATGTAATTTCTATGTGCGTTCTTAAAGAGTTCGCTATTTACAGCAAGTTTCCGGCAGAAACGACTTCTCGTGGCTAGTGCAAGTTGTTTAGCTTTTTAAATATAACTGTTAAGTTTAGCTCCCTGCATGAATAAGTCAGTCATTGCCACCTTGCTTGCGGCGACAGCTTGGCATGCATCAAGAATGTCTACTTACGTCTTATCCAGTGTGTTCCTGCTTTTGTTTGTTATGGCCTGGTCTATAGTAACATGTTCTAGCAAATGTCAAACAGTAGCGCTCCTTCCCCAGTCTACTTGGTTCATATCTAATTTGCCGTGTTTCTTTTGGTTCTGAATTGAGAAAGGACCGAGTTATTTATGACACGCTTTTATGCTACTTATCGGTCAGAAATGAGTTTGCGTGTGTCACCATGAAATAAGTTCACATCAAAGAAAATCCTCATTTTTTTGCGAGCTTTCGACAAATCTATTGTTCATCTTCAGGCTATGAACAAACAGAAGACATAAGGCAGAAATTTAAAAAAATGCAAGAGCAAAAGAAAAATTCACGGAACTATAAAAACAGCTATAAAGGATGTAACTGACCCTGGATTCTCAAAGTGGGGCAATCAAGTTTAATGAAAAGGCTTTCGTTGATTCTTAAGGCCTGGCTATTATCATCCCTACTGAGAATACAAAAATCTTAAAATGCTACAGTAGGTAGCAATAGTAAGTAGTAGTAACATGCGTTCTCTGACGAGTAGAGGACTGACCATGGATTACTTTACCAGTAAGTGGTGACCTTCCCTGATGTTCACAAAATCTTCTCTGTGTGTCGTTTGGTTTTACCAATGTATGTAGAATTTCATCTACTACACGTATACTTGCAGACAATACCAGGCACAAGATGCGGTGATAACTTATCTTTGAACATAAATAAGGAACGTAATCGGCACGACGACTTGAAGATAATAGCAAGATCACAGTCAGCAGAATGTTGTTTGTTCATAGCATGAAGTTGACAAGAGGCTATGTCTAAAGCTTGCAAAAATGAGGATATATATATATATATATATATATATATATATATGTACAAATATATGTATATGTATGTACATATATGTATGTATATATATGTATATATATATACATATTTCAAACTTCATTATCTCTTTATATATATATATATATATATACATATATATATATATATTGCATAGACAATAGGAATTGTAGTTCTTTTGCAAGCTTTCGAGAAAATCTTTTCTCATCTTCAG
>QQSS02200629.1:0-25049 GCA_003687565.2 Craspedacusta sowerbii
GGATGGATGGATGGATGGATGGATGGATGGTTGGATGGATGGATGGATGGATGGATGGATGGATGGATGGATGGATGAACTTGTATACGTATGTATGCACGACTTTTTTTTTTTTTGGTATCGAGGTATAGATGTATGTTTCTACTTTGGTTTATATCGTGGTTATTTATTGAATTGTGTCTATTTTAGGCGACTGTTGAACTCTCAGTTTCCGTGTTTGCAGACTGGGCTATCTGTGGAGAGCCGTGGTCTCTTGCGGTGGTTTTCATCAAAAGTCCGGAGGACGGGACATTCGAGGTTTACATTGTTTACTTAAATGTTCCCTCTTCTGCGCAAAAGTGACGGGAAAGCATCTACCCATGTTTGGATGGCGCTCTATAGGGTCTCTGCTAATAATTTGTCTGTGAATAAGTTGCTTGGCTTATTAGATGTCGGGCTGTGGTTGTGTGTGGGGTCACCGCATGTGCATTTGCTGAAGGTGGGTTCGTCTCTTACTGCAACACCCCATGTTATGAACGAGCCTTATGTTTGTTTTGGTTTGGTTCAATTTGTTTATATGTTGGCATGTCTCGCCTGATATGGTTGTTCTTGTTCTTAGAAAATACGGAACCTGGAGGAGGCGAGTGGTCATCACCTCCTGCTTCCTTTTCGTCATGTCAACGCTGTAGGGGATCTCAACGTTTCTTTTGACGGGATCGACGAGAGCAAGTTTCAACTGATTTCTCAAGGCAATCAGGTGGGTAATTGCAGCTTTCTGATGGATAGCAAGCCGCTTCTGGATAGCAAGTTAAACTCCCCTACGTACGCTACTTACAAGTTAAACTGCCCTTCTTGCCCTACGTACGTTTTCATCAAATGCGCTGCATCTCTCCGTTTTTTTCCCGTTCGTAAATCGGGTTTCAACAGCCTTTGAATTTCCTTTGCACCTCGGGTCTCGCAAGCTTGTTCGTGTCGCAACTTAGCGTTGGATACCACTGTTGTTTTTCGTCTCGGTTTGATGGGTTGAGTCTTGACCGTGCGGTGTTTACCGGATATTGCCTGTTGAAATTAATGAATGGCCTTCACAAAGTTTTCTAAGGACGTTCGGAAGGTGTCTGTGAAGTATTTGACGATTTAATCAAAGCCCTATATTTTTTCAATGCAAGTGCAAATCGTTAGCTTTCATTTGAAGTGGTGAGGAATTTTGTTGGAAGGATTTTGTTACCTGCTATTCGAAGGTGCGAATTTGTTGTTAAGTGCGTATAGGCTTAAAGTTGCCTTTGACGTTGCGTTTTTTTTTTTTTTTGTATTTGCGCATCTCCTTCTTAATTTCAGAGTTTGGATTGTTATTCTAGCGTTAATTAGCAACGCGTAATGAAGTTCCGTTCTGTGGGAGATGTCTTTGAATGCTATGCTTATCGTTTGTTAGCGTTTTCTTTTTTATCTCTCGTCGTTATAAATTAAATTTGTTTTTTAGGTTATTTACTACGCGGACGTGCGTCAGCTGAAGCATTTGAACTGGATCGTAGTAGAGTATCATTTCAAGCACATCGGCGGCAGTCGGGTAACAAAGTTCCTGGGGTACTTGAAAGTGGATAATGTCGAAGGCTGTTCCTCCGTTCGCAGTTCGCTCCTCTCGCTGTCGGCAAACGTAACTGAGGTTTTTCAACCTCATGCATGGCAAGCCGTTACGACAGGCGTATCGCCAAAGGTTTGCATATGTTCTATTATTTGTGTGTATATGTATACGTATATATATATATATATATATATATATATATATATATATATATATATGCATATATATATACACACATATACATATATATATATACACACATATATACATATATATATACATATATATATATATATACATATACATACATACATATACATATATACGTACATATATATATACATATATACACACATGTATATATTCTGTTTTCGGTTTCCGATATTTCATCATTTCGTCCGCTTGCGAATATGATTATTTACTTGTTTACTGGCGCGTGATTTTTTCTGATTTACTAGCGCGATTGCACATTGTGTGTATATCATTGGTACTCTATAGTCTCCATTGGACGTCGGTGCCTGATGTACGAAAAATTGGTCGAGGCATATTTAGTAGTGTGGCAAGTGCGTAACAATACGGGCAAACCTGCGTCAATGTTCAATTGAATGTCAAATCCGTGTGTAGAGCCCGGTGAATCCTTCCCGTTGCTTGGCGATTTTCTGGATTTTTTTCTGTCTCCTCTGCACCACCTGATTCGCATGTTTATTGTCGAGAGTAAAAATTCGCCGGTCTTTGGAAACAAACAAAGAAGCTAGCTTCGATGTACTAAATATAAGGATAACGTACGCTTAAGTCTCCTGTGCTGAGGCAGTTGCGGCGTCTCAACTTGGCCTGTCTTGCAAGTGCTTTGCGTGCAAGCCCTCGGCGCAGAACTACTTTAGACGGGCGTTTGCTCATAATCCCAATCCTTGATATTAAAGCTCTCGTTCCCAGCGATTATTTTTTGTTTACTTGGCTTCAGGGATCTTTTTGTGTAATGAACTTGCTCGGGATGTCATAAAGAAGCTTATTTGCTGATTCTTAGCAGGATCGGTGCTCTAATAAGTTTTAATAAGCTTATTAATAAGCTTTTTTTCTTTAATTTTCTTTTGGCCGTCCTCTGCAGAAGTCCCGTAATCCGTGCTTTACGGTGGCGCCTTTATCCCCGATCGATCGGAGGATATTCTGCCAGCTCATGGACCCTCAACATCCGCTGGACAAGGACTGGGCATGGTTTGCTGGACTCATGGGGCTTGAGCAGCATGACATCCGCGTCATCTCCGGCAACCGGCACAGTAGCCACACGGAGCTGGCGCTTCAGGTGATCGAGGAGAGGTTCCCGGACAAGTGCCGTGCCTCCGTGTTCGAGCAGGCGCTGATGGATATGCACAGGCTTGATGCTGTCGAATGCTTGCACCGGGAAGTCCTACACAGCTCGTGAAACTCTTGCAAGATTATCTTGCATTTATCTTCTAGATTTTGATGAAAGTGTTTGAAGGTTTTGGTTTCTGTGGTTTGCCTAAGACGGGTGAAAACTGATTGTTGCAGTCCATGGTAGGTTAGGAGGTTTGATGCCAGCTAACGGTTGCTAGTCTGAATCTATGTTAGGCATGTCCAATCTGCAGTTTTTCATGTCACACGGGTTGTTTGTTTAAGTTTGTTGCTAATTAGCTCCTCTGAATTTTTCTTATTGTAGATTTTTGCTAATAAGATCCTATGGATTTATCCTTATTTTAGTTTCTTGCTAATTGGATCCTCTAGATTTATCTTCATTTTGAGTACTTGCTAATTACATCCTATGGATTTATCTTTGTTCTAGCTTCTTGCTAGTAAGATCCTGTAGATTTATCCTTATTTTATCCTTCTTTACTTGCTAATTAGATTCTCTGGATTTATCCTTGCTTTGTCCTTCTTAGCTTGTTAAATAGATTCTCAGGACCTTATTTCAGAGTCCTTTAAAGGTTTCCGTAAAGTTTTTTTTTTTTTTTTGCATTTCACTTCATGAGAATTTTGTTGTTGTTGTTGATAATGTCAGTCCAAGTTTCCATGTTTTCTTTTGCAAAGTCTTGTAACTTATTCAGTTATGGTTTTGGGTCTAGACAAATGAATCGTTCGTGCCTCAAGCCTCAAATGATTGTTGACTTAGTTATATAAGCTTTGAGTTAATTTTCTTATAAGGAGCCAGTAGTCTACCCTGTGGTTTGTATATCTGGTTTGAACACCATGTCTCTGCTTTTGCGAACCTTTATTTAGGGGTCGTTTTTCGGCACAGTGTCCTTTTTAAATCATTAGTCCTGTTCAAGCATCCGTTTAATGTTTGTACTCTGAATTACGTCAGCGTTTGTTATCATGTGTTTTCAGTCACAATGCCGTGCAGCGTTTTTTATCTGTGGGTATATTTTCCATGACTTAGCGTTCTCCGAAAATTGAACTTTGTTTTTCGCTTTTAATTCACGTTGTGTTAGATTAGATATTTTTTCCTCTTCGCAAGTGTTAGCTCGAGTTTTCATTTGGCGTTCTGGTCTGACGGAGGTCATTGTAGAGACTTTTTGACGTAGAATCGTGAGCATGTGTATCTGTTGTTGTTTGTGGGTCTGTGTATGTGCGCGTTTTTGTGTGAGTGTGACTGAGTGTTTGTGTTTGTGTGCATCTTTTCGCATTATTATCGGATGTATTTTGATATTAGACAACGCTAATCTTTGACGCTGCTCGCTAGAGTCATTTTCAAAACTAGCTTTAGAGCTTCTAGATGAATAGTAGGTTTTTATTTGTGAAAAAATTATTTCTATTGCTGGCTTTTGTAGCGTTTCCGCTTAATGGTTTTCTGGGTGCTATTCCATTATGTTTGCTAGTTTGCGGTTTGCTAATCTAAGAGAGCGCTTTAAGAAATGCTCGTTTTCGTAAAGAGTTATGGAAATGCGAGAACCTGTTGTGCATGCAGGTAGAAAATATTTGTGAAGTCATAGAATCGGCTGTTCGCGCTGCGCTGGAGTCGTTCGTTTTTGGCATACGGATCTTCGGCGTCGTCAAAGCAGGCACCGCTTTGCCGGGGCTTGAAATGGCGAATAACATGGCGTAACATATCATAGCATAGCATAACAAAACATGATATATCATAAAAACATAGCATCACAAAGCATATAAAGAAGCATAACAAAACATGACACAACACAACAGAACATAGCATAGCATAGCATAAAGTAACTTAACATACTGTAACATAAAATATAAAATATTGTAACAATAGAACATAACTGAACATAACAGAACACAACCATGACACAATAGCATAGCATAAGTTAACATAAATTTAATATATAACACGATACGACAAAATAAGACATCGAAAGAACTTAGTTCTTACTGGACCAAGGGTCAAGGGCAATAGCGGGGATTTTGACTTAAAAGGAATGACAGGACAATAAAAGAAGTAAACAGGGAGACAAAAAGTTACGTGACTCACAAGAGCGTCAGGGCTTGGCTTCTTTCAATCTCGTCGCGAAGTACGTAGCATTATAAGCAGTATCTAAAACCAAATAGCATTCCTAGAACACTTTCATATAGTCCTTGTCACTTGGCTGACGGGGTTTTAGTATTCAAGTAGAATGTGACAGTTATGGGGGTTCTTTCAAAAAAGATAGGATTGCTAATTGGGCTTCTTCAAGCGGGATAGGATGGTTAACAGGGGCTGGTTCAAATGGAACAGGATAGTTCATAGTAAGGGTCTGCGTCTCAAAACTCATTCGAGTTTGAAACGAGAAATTTCGAGGAATTTCTCGTCTTGCTTGAAACGAGACCGATTTTCTTCTCGTTTCGATACTTCTTGTTTGTTTTGAGACGGGCTCCGTCTCGTCTCGAAACCCAGAAAGTTTCGAGACGGAGACCCTTATTCACCATGCATGCGATGGTTTGTCCTCACCCAGGTGCTCTGTGATCCTTTGTTGATGACTGAGATCCAACTGGCGTTGCGCCAAGCACATGTTAACTAAAACAGCACCAGATCTCGGATTCTTCGGTAGGGGTCTTTATAGGAGTAGTCAGAAATAGTTTTATATCGCGTTATCAAGGATTTGTACCAACAAATCGGCGAGTCCTTTGGTAAGTTAAGGTAAATGTAGAGCCAATATAGGGAAGCTTGAAATATCGACGAGAGCGTTTACCTCTCCTCTTAACTTAGGATTCAGTATGCGTTCAAGAGTGAGTGAATACACCAATCGATAATTGACGCCACAAATGCTCACTTAGCAAGCGATAAGCAATTCGTATCAACAATAAAAACATTGGGAACGACAACTGCATGCAAGCGGGCGCAAACAGTGAGAAGAGAAAGAATTACTTTTAACACTAATACTTACGCAGTACCTTCTAACAATGTTACCAACCTTTTGTTAATTATATTACGTACAAACCCAATGTAAAGGAGATTGCAGTAACGCCTTTTTTCACCCGTCGATATTTCATCACTTGGGTTAGCCTAGGTTCAAACTTACTATGCCCATAGGACTTTACACATCTACTAACAAGACTCTCTGGGAATTGATTTTTTTTCGCTAGAATGTTCGTGGCTTCTGGGTGAAACCTGGACCAGGAACAACAACAACAACAACAACAGCAACAACAAAAACAACAACAATAATTTATTCCGCAATAAATGCTTTTACAAACGTAAAGCATTCTTATACATCTAGATAAAAAATTAAAATAAAGAAGATAGTCTGCGAGAACTAGTCTTTAAGTACAGCTGCCGGAAGTAAGACGAACAGCGTTGCACACATAATCATCTATTGAGGCGAGGTATTTTCATAGCCGTAGCTAATCAGATTGAAGATACCACCCTGTTATGAGCTCCAGTTGAAATTGCAGAGATTACGTGAAAAACCAGGAAGTATTTATCTTAAAGATGTGATCGGTGTGCTCTCATGCTCTGCCTCAAACGCTTGCAGCGTAACTTTTTCGTATTAGCTGAAAAGGATTCAGTATGCCTTGTTATACTTTCATGCAGGTCCGACTTCATTTAGTCCTTTACAAGATCCCCAGGGAATGGATTCCTTTTCAGTTTATCTTAGAACATTGTATACGAGAGAAACCCAATTCAAGATCTACTAGGTTTGAATTGCTTATGCAATCCTGGTAGGAAATGTGTTAAGTATTTGATTTGTAAATAAACGGTGCTTCCGAGTAATGATTGGAATGATAGCACCTCATGGCTTCTAAATATAAGCTCAATAAAAGGAGTCAATTACAGAAGGGCGTAGACAAGCCAAATCTAATGTCGCTGATGTCTGGGATGAAGACAACATAAGGCAAAACAGAAAAGATGCAGTGCATGCTAGTGAGTGTGCAAGACAGAGACAGATGAAAAGCACACAGAAACGAGAATATAAAAGGGAAATTCATCAAAGGAGTTCGCTTAGTAAGGTGGAACTTATTTATTTTGCTTCTAGGTTTCCAGGAAATCATCTAAGCAAGTCGCATTTTCATTGAAGAGGCTCTTCGTAGACGATTCTGACTTTTGACTGCAGCAGACGCATCCAATAAACTCTGCCGTATAACTAATGACATAATTCCTATTTATTTCGCACGTACACCCACCCACAGTCGTTACTATCTTAAGTCTAGATCTGTTTTTCAAATCATACTGTATACGAATGTTTATCCCCGCGGCTCACAGCCCAACGCGCATTTATGGTCTTCAAAAAAACCTCATAAACCTTTTAAGTCTATCCCATCTCTTCGGCCTATTATATCTTCTTGCTCTACTTGCAACTACGAAATTGCTAAGGCCTTCTTTCATCTCATATTCCCCATGAGTACTCTACGCGCGATTCCTTCACATTTGCAAATGATATCAAATAGGTAAGCTCGTACAAAAACGCTCGTAGACAAATAGAGTCGCTGACAATTATGGATTCGAATCATGAGTTTCAAAATTGATTCCAAATTTTAATGGGGAAGTTGGCAAGGGGAAAAAGTAAAGAAAGAAGAAAAAGTCAGGTGGAGAAGAGACAGGCTAGACAGATAAAGTTAGAGTCAGGTGATTAACTTGAGTGCATACATTAAATGGTTATAGTATTTTCTGTCTGATTCACCAGGTGGCGCTTTCGGAATTTCAAATGCGCTAAGTGGAGCAGTCAGATACTTTGAGTCCTTGTCTGACAGTATCTAATGTTTCTCTTGGAATGTTTTGAATCAAAAGTGCCTTCCAAACAAAGGTGTATGCTATGCATTCCAATCAAGTTATAAGGCTTATTTTTTGTTCCTGTACTAAAAATTGGCATTGTCGTCACACATAGCATATTAGACTGGTAGTGGAAAGCTCTGCATTCATCCGCGAGCGATCTTTATAGTAAAGGAAGAAGAATTCTCCTCAATGGCTGAGGATGCGTTTCACTAAATGCATATGAACCACTGTGATCTTGGAATGCATGCATTGAATGCATATGAACCACTGAAATGTGAGCTTGGATTTCTCAAATAGAGGCTTGCGATTAAGATCGCGTAAACGGACCACAGTTAACGATCGATTCAATCCCCGAATATATCGGCTACTGCCTTCTTCAAAGAAGTTATGCGCCAGAGTATAGTAATGTGATAATAGTGATTTTGTGTCATATCTGTAATCCCATTATTCCGAAGCTCACGCTTAAATAAAGTAAACTTTACAACTAAAAGTTCATACTGTAAATGACATGGTAGAGAAATTCTTTTCGGATGCGCAAGGAGGAAATGTTAAGAAAACCCTATGTAACGAAATTCCTCCAAGAGTTTGTTACCAAAATTACCTAGTCACGTGATCAACATCGTTTGGACTATCTTGCTGCCGCGGCGAAGAAGGTATCATGGCGCTTGGAGTTGCCACAGAGAATCCAATTGCCATATTCCCGCCTGAGGAAAGTATTTCATGTATGCTAACGATTGTAAAATAAAAAAGTGGTTAAATGCTCTTAATGATTCTGGTACCAACTAATATGGGTTTATGTCTTAATAAATCTTACCCAAATACGCAAAGCAATAATTTTAGCAGCCCATATCAGGGTTGCAATATTTTTATTGAACCATTCAAGGAACCAAGGCATAAAAGCGTTCCAATTAACCATCCTGCTTGGAATTTTTGAGCCCAATCTAACTGCAGATTTTCTCATTTAGGTTTGGCAAACCGTCTAATGTTTGTGCACAGGATGGCTGAAGTGAGGGGAATCCTGGTCACACTACTTGTTAATGCCGCTCTCTCAGCTCGCTCTTTTCATGACAGAGTTTCATGTAAGGTCTACTTGGTCCCACAAAATGTGTCGATGCAACTAATGTATATAGCGTGAAACCGCCATCCGTGGACGAGCAAGGTATCACTTTTAGACCCGCAATGTCAAGCAAATCACAGAAATGGACTCTCATCTACACAGCTTTGTTCAGGGATAATTGGGGAGAGGGGTGAAGGAAGAAGACCATAACCTGTCATACCTCAACTGTGATATTGACAATTGCCGAGTGACATGCAATAAAAAGCTCCTTTCACAATCTTCTGCTGTGGGCTTTCATGCCCGTGGCATGCCGTCTGTTAGTGAACTGCTTGCCATGAGCTCAAATCAAAGGCGATGGGCCTATCACAGACCAGCTTGATAGTGATATCTTCATGCCGTATAGGAAACTTAAAAAACTGAAGTCAGGTGAACTGAGGCCCAATAAGACCACTAATTATGCAACAGGGAAAACCAGGATGGCAGGCCTAGATCGTAAGCAATTGCAACGTCGGTGTCAGAAATGACTTCGTAAAAAAATGCTGAAATCGCAAGGCATCGATGAAAATGTTGGAGGAGGGTGTCTGTCACGATGGACTCATCACTTGACTGTATGGGACAAATCTGCCAAAGTCAAGATGAGCATCAATTTTATCTAGCTCTGGAGAATGGCTTATGTACGGACTATGTCACCGGGAAATACTGTACCAATTATTTGATGCTAGTCTTGGGAAGAGCAGATTATGATAACCCGTATTTGGCTGTACCTTGTTCTTACATTAATGTTAGGAACTCAAAGACTTTACTGAACTGGCAGCCTAGATGAAGCTGGTGGCATCAAACGATACATTATGAAAATTCATAATTTGACTGGAAGCAGCATTATTAAGTTTATCCTAGGACACCAGTTGAGAATCGGCCGTACACAGCAAACTTCTAATGTGAATTGCGTCGTATAGCGCGCAACGAAGGGTACCGAACAAGATATACTCTAGTCTTGGAATCTTACGAAATATAAAATGCGCAACAGATTTTAAATACGCAGATATGTGGAAACACGTTCAAAATGCCGATTCCTTGTGATCGGTCAACGTGGCCATTTATTGTGCGTTTTAGCTTTTTTTTTCAACGAATTTAGCTTACGTCATTTTAAAAGGAGTGCTCGTTAACATGCTATAAGACACTTGATGATTGTATAAAGAATATTCGTTAGTAGAAAAGATTATTCTTCACAAAATGGAAACTGCAAATTGATGGCGCGTGTATGAAAGCGACTGATTGAAGATTGAACTTAACATGATCGTTTTACTTTCTACGAGCTAATGGCACTTTTTTGTGTGCCGGTTGTCTTACCAACA
The DNA here is from genome assembly GCA_003687565.2 of Craspedacusta sowerbii. Classification (NCBI taxonomy): domain Eukaryota; kingdom Metazoa; phylum Cnidaria; class Hydrozoa; order Limnomedusae; family Olindiidae; genus Craspedacusta; species Craspedacusta sowerbii. The sequence goes on from QQSS02200629.1 coordinate 10,131, forward strand.
AGCAATCAAACTCCTTTGGATTTCTTTAACCTAAAATAACCTAAAATAACCTAAAAGTAACCTAAAATTTAGAAGTATAAATTTATAAGACCTGCAATAAATTTGTAGAAGACTTGAGATTTCAACTTGTTACAATTACGCACGCTTCCTATATCGGCATGCATGCATGCTAGGTTAACTGTCGAAGCCACCGTTGCCTCATAAGCTTGGAATCTCTCCTTCGTTAGGCTTCCCTGTAAACACTTATTATATGAATCCCTTAAGAAAAGTCCATATAGAGTATAAACTCTGCAAATGGTGCCCCATGAAAAGACCCACGGTCTTCTAGGGGATCCATGCCCGGAAGCAAGTAAACTGGACTAATAGCAACTGTCTTATTTGTATGCATTACGAAGTGTATTATCCTATGTTCGCAATATTCTCGATGGCGAATGACTAGCTACAAATACAAAACAAATACAATAATTTTAACTTTTGCCTTGGCGTTCCAGTGTACCAGAGAGTGGCACAGACGTCATGGGTTAGGGTTATAGAGCCAGAAATCATCGATGCCTCAGGAGATTATTTTCAAAAGTTTTTTATTTTTTATTATCTATTTATTACATTATTGTTAATTGGCCATGTCCCACGAATCCCGCAACAGCAGGGTTCGTTCTAAACTTCATGAGCCCTGTTGTACAGACCCGCAGGAGGTTTGAGAAGGAGAACATTTATGTAGTTTGACATCGCCTATTACCTTTCAATTACCCGGTACGTAACAGTGCACGATAGTTGGTATGCTTTATCGTCACATTTCGATCGTTATTGCAATTAAAATGTAGTTTAAAAGCAAAACACCTGCAATCTTCAGACTCTCTTACCAACAGGCGAAGGTTTTCATTCTCAGGCGAACGCTTGAATGGCACGAGCTTTTCACTGTGCTCAGGTGCGCTAGATATTTAAGGAACAAAGCATTTCCTGGAGATACTTTGATTGAGAATTTCATTCGAAATATCAAATATTTTACGGCGGAATTGCGGAGTAAATAGCGATTAAAAACAGTGTTTATTCAGCTTATGCAGCTCGGGGCTTTACGCCTCGTGAAAGTTTTATTTATAAGACATGCCAGCTAAAAAAATGTTTGCTCAACATTGCTGAGCCTGTACATTTTGGTCAATTTTCGATTGCTTAGCACGAAAAGGTTTTGAAGCTTCAGCCCAGATGACCTTGGCTCGACGTGAGCCAAAAGCTCAAAGAGCAAAAGACCAGCAAGATTTTCCTGAAAACCTATGCAAAGTTAATGCTAGTCCGACGCTGCGCATTTTTAACTACTTCAGCCACCGGCTCGGATTCTCAACGGCGATATAAATGTATTTACGCGCACTGCTGGTAACCTTGCTGGCCACGCTATCACTTTTCGCTAGCAGCACCTGTTCTAATATTGATTCTTGGCTTTTTCTTATGTAACCAGGCATTAACGCATTGCGAAAAGTACGTTGGACCGGTGCTTTCCTTATGGATTCTTCGACACGACCACGTACTTATTGGCTATCTACGTTAGCTGCTATATGCAGCCAATACTCCAGTAGTTACGTAGAGAACTTGAAAGCCGCCACTTTCCGACATCATATACGCTTGTTAACCAACAGAGAAATTCGTGACATGCCTGCCTGGCCGATTTACTTCTCCTTTTTCAGGGACGGTCCTCGAGTAGAAGCGAGTGTCGGCAAACGGGTGAAGTGCGATGGAACAGCAAGCCGGGAATCAATTCAAAACCAAGGCAGCAAGCACGTCAACAAAGCACCTGTAAGAAATACTGTAACACTCGCACTCTCGAAAAGAAAAGAAGAACAAACCAGATCGCAGATACTTTGCTCTCCAGTCGCTGACACTTGCCAGTCATGATTTAAATAAGCTCTCACGATTTAAATACACAGGCCAGCTGAAAGCATCATCGAACAAAACTGTTGCCTTCCCATATCGCAACGTGGAAATTAATAAATACAAAACCGAATTTTCGCCAGACAATCATCTTATAAAATAATCTGCATTTTAGATTTTAGGCTTCGAGTTTCTGGCGCAGGAGACCAGAACAAACTAAAAAAGACAAACATCTGATCTCGAACGAAAACCCGTAATGATTTCCCTACATAACCAAAAAAAAAAAAACCTTCCAACAGCAAGAATAGACACGAGAAGCAGCTAAAAACGTCGATCCATTTTCCTCAAATATAAATTCAGTATCAATGTAAACGCGGCGTATTTGGAACAGCTACAAATAATTGAACGAGTTCAGGTGATCTGCCCAGTAGCCACATTCTGCTAGCTGTAAGCTTGTGAACTAACGATCCGAACACTGGGCCGTACACGCTTACACCATGAAGAAAAGAACACAATCAAGATGAAAGATACCAAGCTAGAATCCGCACAACTGTGACTGTCAACTGTGAAAGTCTAAAGCTCCTCTTTGGACGGAATTGGCTCCTCGTTCACATCTTGGGGCATCTCATCACCGATCTCAGTGGCCTCATCATGGGGCTCTCCCTCTCCTTCTTCATCACCTGAACTAGTAGGTGCTGCTTTGCCGCCGGACTCAACAAACTTGATAAAGTCCTCCAGCGTTCGTCCTCCAGAGTAGTCAATCGTCTAAAAACAAAGAATTTTCAACACAGAAACGCCTTAACTACTGGAAGAAAAAAACAACAACATTGAATGCATGAACTCTCAGCTTGGCGCAAATGTTAGCCGAAATATCTAAGCTACTAAACAATAGAGAAAAACCGCAATTTTACCTCGCCTTCCTTCGAGAAGAACTTAAGAGTCGGGAAGCTCTGAACTTTCACATCCTCAACTTCATTAGCAGTGGAATCCATCTTGGCAATGATGACATTGGGATCGTCCTTGAAGTGCTCCCCAAGCTTGTCCCAAACTGGTGCGATCTGCTTGCAGTGTCCACACCAAGGGGCATCTTAAAAGGAAGAAAATGCACTCACAACATGAAGTCCCAACCTGAAAAATTGATATAGGTTATAAACATTTTAAACCTAACATATAAATGCAGCCTCCTTAGGTACATAACAATCACAAGCATCCATAATCATGAAACTACTTCCACTGAATAGAGAGCTTCGGTGAGGTATTTTTTAGGCAGCATAAAAACCATGCCTTATAATACTTACAGAACTCCACAAATACATTTTTCCCAGACTTGATAACATCAGCGAAGTTCTTTCCGACAAGGACTTTTACTGGAGCCTTATCCCAGTCTTCAGGAACTTCCTGCGTCATCAGGAAAGGCTTCAGTTTTCCATCTAGAAAAGCCTGCACAAACTCGCTGACTGTAGCTGTGTCAAGACCCTTCTTCTCGGGAACATACTTGGTCATGTCACCAGCAAGGTTAATGAGACGAATAGTTGGAGCATCTGCCTTCTTTAGTCCGAAGAACTCTAAGATTCTCTCATTGTCTGAAACTTCTGTGTCAATGTAAATAAAGAGCACCTTTCCTTTAAATAATTTTGCAGATTCAGTTAGCTGATCAACAGTTTCTTTGAAGTTTTCAGCCTTCTTGCTTACAAACGCCAACATATGCTTCTTAATCTCGCCTCCAAATATTTTGGGCGCTGCTTCATCACTAAACTCCGTCACAAGGGCGATAGATTCACCTTTCACGAAAGTTTTAATCGCCACATCGTCTGCAGCTCCTTCATAATCTGCTCTACCATCATCAAACTGAAATGACAAAACTTCTTTAGGAAAAAGCTTTCAATATTCATTCAAGATGCAAAGAAATAAACAGCACACGTGTATCTTGCAATCTACACTATCATCTTAACCCATTCTTTGCATACTTGACTTAAACCTGGCAAGATCAGCATATCAAAAACAAAACAAGCTAAATATGCTGAAGCAGAGCAGCATTCATCCCGTTGTTTTGAGACAATACCAGAAAAAATAAATACAAACTGGATCTGACTTACATACCTTCTTGAAGACAACAATTTTGTCTGTAGTGATTTGGTAATCTGCTCCAGCTGCGTGATTTGTGATGGCGAATTCCAAATCATCTACACTTTCAGCAGCCTTTACAAAGCTTTTCGCAAGATCGCCATCATGGGAAGCGAAGAAACCAACAATGGCGACATCACGGCCATCAACGAAGCCCTTTACTTCTTGGGCAGTTTCAAGGTGCTTGGCAGGCGGCCCAGTTTTCTTGTTCAACCACCCAATGATTTCAGATTCTGTTCGTCCCCCTAAAAAGATACATGGTACACATTATGTTATGTTACAACTTTGCAAATATCAAGACCAATCTACTTTGGTGCATGCTCACACAAACAAGGAAAAAAGCCTGAAATGGTTTCCATGGTTACATATAAATGAGAACAAAAACTAACACCTTTCGCAGCAGTGGACCTAAGACACTTTTTAAACTCAATCTTTAAGAAACGATTTACTTAAATTACGAAGCTAACCTGTGTATTCCACAACATTCCCCTTCTTGAAGAACTTAATGGTGGGAAAACCTTGAATACCATACTTTTCAGCAAGCTTCTTCTCAATAGTGCAATCAACTTTTCCAAGTTTTATTTCCGACTTCGAATCTTTTAACTTCTTGGCAGCCTTTGCATATTCCGGGGCGAGAGCCTGGCAGTGTCCACACCAAGGGGCATCTAGCAAAAAGAAGCGCAAGTTTTAACAAAAGATGAAGGCTCAAAACAACTTTGGCTTACAAGGTTTACTGAGACTTAACAAATAGCACATCGCAGAATAGCTACAGTGAGCTACTTGTCTATCAGCCAGATAGTAGATAAAATGAAAGCTTAGACGGAATTCTCGACGACGATACTTACAAAACTCAACCAAAACGTGTCCATCTGCCGGTACAGCTTCATCCCAATTGTCACCGGTTATTACCAGCACTTCTTCATCTTCTTTAACTTCGCAATGTGCCACATATAGCAACGAGAAGACAAAAACACCAACTAACTTCATTTCACAGAATCAGCTTTAGGTCTCGTTTGAGTGCCTCCTGGACCGTGCCCCTGCCTAACTCCGATGTTTCGCTGAAAAGAGAACGACGTGGATGTTTAGAACGGAAGAACCAAGAGACTTCTGATCGTGGTGTGACCTGATTGGCTGCAATAACTTATCCAACAGAGACATAATTGACTGACTAAAAAGTTGCCAGATCAGAGGATAATTTTGATGCGTAACCAGAATCAAACTAAAAAAAAACGAGTTTTCTCAATATTTTTGGCTTTATTACGTGACTGATTAGGTTTTCAAGTTTAATAAAAAAATAACTTAAATCTATTTGCATTAGCATCACGACGGTCTGTGTTTTCTTGGAAAAACCTCCCACGTGGACCGACATTGTTTTGACAGAATATCAGTAGGTAGAATGCCGGCCGGCGTGTTATTAGATTGGAATTAATCTCGTTAACCCCGTCGTGATTGGTCTGAGTGCGATCAAGTTTAGGAACTGAAGCCGCTTCCATTCGTGAAAATAATATGCGATCTACAGACTTTAAATTGAGGTCCTCTATCCAAGAACTAAGCTGGTGGCCAGAGTTGGTGAGGTAAAACTAAGGCTAATATTAGGGATTTTGTTAAGCACCGTTCTAATCGAATCTAAAATGGACGGAGAATTGAAAATGCCCCTTCCGGACTTCGCGAAGCTCTTGCCACCCGATTTCTACTATTATGTGGCTGCTACATACAGATCTTTTAATGAGCAATGGTGGAAAATTAAGTGAATCATGTCATAATCTGGAGGTCCGGAAATAAGGGAGTTGCGATAGAGGATCACTGAAAGAAGTGGAGAGATTATTTTTTAAATAAAATATAAATATTATAGCATAGCGACTGTAATTTAAATTCTTAGAAAATGAAGAGAAAAAAAGATGCTCTTATGCTTTACAAGCCAATAAGAAAAGTCTCCTGTTTGAGAAAATGTTATTTTGACGACCCCCATGGTCAGGAGTAAATCGTGATTCATGTAAGTAACAAAAAAACTCCCTCATGTATTCTCTGAAACTTTCAAGACCAATGCTTCTGAAATTTTCAAAACCAATGTTTCGAATCAAATGAGACGAACAGTAGTCAAATGTGACCCCCCCCCCCCAAATGCCTCAAAATATCACGGGAGGGGTTTAATGTTTTGCGAGAAATAAATAATAAATCAAACTCACTCCTTGGTGTTCTCGACTCCAAGTGAACATGGCGAAAAGACGGTAGCCGCACTGGCCTTGGAGTTTTAAACGCCTTGTTTCAAGCGAACTCATTTTAATCCTGCTATACTGCTGGCAGTGCGCGCAGAGGTCGGTGCTTGATTTGCTCTGTTGAATGTTGTTAGCATGAACTCATGTAACCAACTGAACCATCGTTTGGATGACCATCCTCGGATGATTTGCACCATCCAAGGCTAAAGGAACTAGCTATCCACTTCGCTGACACTAAAGAATGCAACGTCGCCACTAGACTCACGGATGCCTATTGTCGCTGATATTGGTGCTAGGTTGGTGCGTGGGTATTAGGGTGCGTGTGTATAGCATTGTCTTATTTGTGCTAAGGTGCCGCCCTTTCTTGCATTTACCCTGCAGTCTTGTCTCTACCGCGTGGCTATGTTGGTTGTTGTACATAGTTGTGGCAGTAGTTATCACCGAGTATATCTGGCGCTTATGAGTATTTTGGAATGAGTGTTATGATAATATCGTCTGAATAGTGCTAGAGTAAATAGAAACACGCAAGGTTTATCTTGATAAAATGTAGCTCATTTACTTTATCCAGGTGTTGTATAACTTAATTGTACCTTGAATTCGTATAAAACAGACAAACTTGTAGATAGAAAACAGGGTAAAAAGTTCAGTTGTTGAAAGAACAGGAGTCTGCCTGTTATACTGCTTCACTCAATCTATTCTATAGCCTTGGGTCAGTGGCTCGTCTATAAAGTTGCTATAGACGATTACCTCTGTGATTGAACCCTACCGATTTCATAAAGATCTGTGGATAGCTAGGCTGGGAACGTTAGGCCTGCTCCTGAAAGGCAGTAAGGATCTGCGTCTTGAAACTCACTCTCGTTTGAATCGAGACCGATGTTCTTCTCGTCTTGAAAGTTCTCGTTTGTTTCGAGACGGACCTTCGTCTCGTCTGCCCGAAAAGACTGCCCGAAACTCAAAAAGTTTCGCGACGCACACACTTTAAAGGCAGGAACGTTCGAATGTTATGAATGGCAGAGGTTTCGGTTGTGTTATTTGGCAAAGACTATATTGCCGCTTTTTTCAACTTTTCTTTCCCTTCATTCGCCTTGCCTGTGTATGGACGTCGTTCATTTCGTGCGCGCTCTCATTCTCATACCCAATTCATACTTCGCAATTTTTATCCCACTGGGATGGTCTCGTATGTGCGCGGAGCAGTTTACTCCCACTGGAATTTCCGCGAACGACGTTACTCCCATTAGGAATGCGTTGGCAAACGTTGGCAAACTGGTGGGGTGCGAGGACAACAGATACGGTTAAGAAACGCTTGAGATGGATTTAGCTAATCATATAAGCTCGATACGCTCTGCATACATGATGTCACCATGGATTCCACTATCAAAGAATTCAAAGAATAATGGTCCTCCACAATGTTTCTTGCCACACGCGCGACATGTGCGCATAAGTGTGTATGTGCATGTGTGGAAGAGCGTGTTAATATTTTCTTGCGTTTGTGTATGAACATGTCTCGTGAGCATGTCCGTGTAAGTGTGGGTTGCGTGCGTGTATTTCTGTGGTTATAGGTTTCATAATAGAGAGTTGAGCTAATCCAGTCTGCGATAGTGTGCTAGATTGGCGAATAGCCAAGGTTAGTACTGTGCGAATGCCACACAGAATATAAGAGGAACTCGAATCGTGCATTAACTTCGCGACAGTCAACTATTGCCCACGTCTCTCGAACATGCTTATGCGAGAAAATAACTAATATTTCGCTTTATATAACTCCTAATAGCAGCGCATGCTTGATATTAAAGTCTTTTGAAGCTATTTATTAAAAAATTGGACGCTTTTTAGTTTTTCTCGGTTTAATTAGTGTCATGGATTGCTCCATGATTGGACACTCTTAGCTCCGCATTGGTCAACAAGCAGCACGACTGGTGCATTCTAGTATTGTAAATAATGCACGATATTAGGAGAACGGGCAATCGTGTAAGCGTATTCTAACACCTTTATAAGCTGTCAGGAAACTACCTGACAAGTACGTAATTGATCTTGGTATCATTAATGCATAATAACAATTTGGGGTGGGTATGGTATGTTAAAGTTGTATATAATGGCGGAAAATGTAAGGGAGACAGAGTGAGTGTAGAAGTAGCGTTGAGAATATAAAGTCTAACAGTTATTTCAGTTTTCTTTCTAGTGTCCCCGAAGCGAGTAAACCCTACAGTTACATCTTGTATTTATTAGCTAGTTTATCTTTTCTAATTTTGATACGTTAATTTTATTACCGAGCGTAAATAATTGTGAAAAGAAATTTAAAAAAAACGTACGAAAGTGTAAAGATGTGAATAATATTTAGTGGGTTTTGGACAGCAGCTTGTAGCGCAGGAACTACAGAAAACTCTCAAAGTGCGAGATTCCTGAGAAAATACTGGTTCCCGATTTTGCGTGAAATTTATTCCGCAAAAATTCTTGAAGCATGGCCCCTGTGTCTTGTTTCTACGATATATTAACAAGACGTGATAAACAGAAAGACTTCGCTGACATCAGCAAACTTTGCCTCCTGAAGGGCATCTTCCTCCAGCCAAAAACCAACACGGATGAGCAAGTTAGAGGAAAATGCTATTATTGTTCTCTGTCGCCTCTCTCCAGAGATATGACAAACCAGCAAGCGATGAGGAACAACTGGCAACAAGATTTTTTTTGTGAGTTTCATAATTAAGCATAAGCAAAGTTGATTTTGAATTTCCTTATTTGGTTTGTTTGAGGCTCTTGTTGACGTTTGAACCATGGCATGGCATGGCATAAATAAGGGACGTCCTGGAAATCACAACGGCCTCCACCTGAGGCAACGCAATCTAATCATTCTTTATCATGCACGTTTACTGGTAATTTATGAAAACGTTGAAGCAACAAGCGTCTAAAACGTGGCCTTCTTAGCTTGTTCCATTGAAATTTGCTTTTTACGATGAAGATTTCTTACAGTAACAGCAGGCCCAAAGCAGACGGAATGCCAGTCATTTCAAAGTAGTGAGACTTTGCGCTCTCTTCTCTACAAATTCAGATACCTGGTTCTTGAAGGTACACTCCATGCATTCGTATCAGGACTTGACAAAAGAGTCATCATGTATGCAAACACACTTTTCTATCAGTTTTATCCTTCATCATGAATACAATGCTCGGCAATAACTGACCATTAGCTCCAGTTGCAAGAAGAGAGCTATCTTTGCACTACAGCTCAGATTGCGAAGTTCTCTCAAGAGACATCTTTTGAGCGCAAGGACGAAGTCGGCAAACTAAGTAAGGCCATGTCCAAGGTTTACATGTATGTCTTGGTAATAAATTTCTTTTCAAGAAAGCACATACATACGCAGCCGGCTGGTACGAAATTTTCGTATCGACATCTGCTGTGACGTGTTTAGTCCCAAGTGTGGGTTGCTGGAGTAAGGGGGTAATCAGCTTGATGAAGCATTGCTTGGATAGTGTTTTCTTGTTTCGCTTCAGTTTTATGGATACCTTTATTTTCAAACTTCTGTTTTGAAATTTTAGTTTGAAGTCAACGAATACTTTAAGCGATTTTATATCTGCAGCAGTGGCGTAACATCCATCTGAGATTTTGCTATAACATCTTTCCTTCTTTACTTGTAAACTGCTTCATCCAATAAGACGGTATAAACGTGCGTCTCACGTTGACACCCCTGCTCTGGAAGTCTGGTGTGTCATGCAGCTTACACGGGAGAATTCATCGAATCGCAGCAATTTGACCAAAGGTATCAATGAGCTAAAGGTACCCTGCAGCAGAGCTGTATTTTAATCTGCTCTACATGACCTAGCAATGTGCTAATCTTTTGGGAAAATAGTGCACTGCAAGTAATTCCTTGTGATGCTTGAAAGCGGTGAGCGAGACTTGAAACTCATCCTGCAGGTGTGACCAACCAAGTTGAGCGAAGATTGTGTGACCGGCGAGTTTGAACAAATCCAAGATAAGTATACAGACTTTTACAAAGACTGGGTATAGACTTTTATGCACGAAGTATCCAGGGTTTAAAGGTATTTGTACGTGATGCAAGAGTAACGATCTTGAGGCGCTTCCGTTGTGCAAAAGCCGAACTGTGTTAAACAGACGTTGTATCGTCTCATCCCGAAATGGATGACTTCAATACTGCACTGCCATAGGGGTAAAAATTAAACATTTCGGATTAATTTTCGATGAATATTCAATATTACCAAAGTTCTATATCTTAATGTTCCACTAGCCTTGATTCAAAAACCTTTCTTCGAATTCTATCCGCACCATTAATAATTGGCTTTGCATTCGAAACAATTTTCAGCCCTCTCAGTTTGGTAGCTGCTTCGCACGAACATTGGCATTCTAACGATCGAACCAAAGAAAACACGACGGCTGGTGTACAACTGAACAATACCGTCTTTTCGTCGAATCCCGAAACGGATGCTGCTCTACCACCGCACAAGAAGTAATCATTTTGCGAAAACTTCTAAAGGATCAAACGGATGAGATAAATATTCTCTTAATTTTTGTTGAGTGTATTAAATATTACCAAACTTTGATATCCGAATGTTCAGCAAGCCTTGAACCGAAAACCTTACTCCGAATTCCATCCGCACCATTAATAGTTTTCTTTTCATTCGAAACAATCTTCACCCCTGTCAGTTTGGCCGCTCCTTCTCTCCAACATCGACTTTTGAACAATCGAACGAAGAAAACACACTGGCTGGTGCAATAAAGACATGATGGTAGAAAGTGTGAGCGCCGAGGTCTGATAACACTGGTTTACATGAAGAAAAAAAAAACTGCTAGTAAAACATTATGAATTTCTGAAAGCTTGCTCAAAATCATAAACTTGGATGTGCTTGGTTTGTGTTTATCACGTCAGGTTTTTGAGAAAACCTCAAAAGTGTGTTTACAAGGCTTATGCTTCTATCGTAAGTTTACGTTTATCCTTGTTCTGCCTCGGTCATGAAAATATTTTAATGAATAATTTTGCCAGAACCCTGGACAGTGGATGCAGCCAATTTTTTGTACAAATGTGCAATATAACCACAGGCCATGATATGTGATCATATCAATATGTTGTAGAGGATCAACAAATTACGTGGTTGGATATTTAAATGAATACAAGTTCAAATGAATATTTTAATGCTATTGTTTGTGTGTTTCAGATTTTAATTAATTAATTAATGGATTTTAATTCCAAAATTGGATTTGCTATGCCAGGACATTGTAAGAATTCAGCAGACAGTTTCTGCTTATGTTTGTGGACGATTTTGCATTGTGGCTGAGAAGAAGAAAATATCACTCTTGACAAAGAAATAATATCATGCGTACTTTGGATTTAAACTGGGTGACCTGGAAAAAACATGGGCGCCTCATGTCATTTGTAAACTTTTTGAAGTAACTCTTGGCAAGTGGTTTAGGTAACTTCAAGTCAGACAGTTACAAAGTCTTCTTAAGAACATGGCAGCCAAAATTCGGGCTTCGAGTTGCAGCATTAGTGTCAAGTTGCACTTTTTGGACTCCCACGTTGACTACTTCCTGCAACTCTTGGTGCATACAATGAAGAGCAGGGTGAAAGGTTCCATCAGGACATTAGTGCAATGGGGAGTCGATACCAAGGTCGATGGAATGTGAATATGACTTTTGCTGGTCATTGAAATTTCATAATCCTGGTGCTCCTCATAAGTCAAAATCTCTGAAAATACAATTCGCGAAGTGATAGATAATTAATAAACGTAAGTCTGCTTTAAAGTTGCGCTTTGGTTAATAATTTTGTAACTTCCAATAGTTTTCTGCATGATTGAAGTTATTTATCCATTGTATATTTTGCGCTGGTTTATTGGCTTGTTCCTATATTATTAAATGCCAAACTGCAAAAAGTCTTGAAGTGGTACAAAAATTTGGATTACATATTTCGAATCAGCATGAAAAGTTGTGTAAGAAACACCTATTTACATGTCTGCAGTTTTCACAAAATAAAAATTTGTGTATCAGTGTAATTACAGTTTTAACCTGCAAGTGTATTTAAGTACTTCTACATCCGGGAACAGCTGAACGCCTAGCTTTTCACCTCTCTGGCACACAATCTAGCATTAGAAAGGCATTAGATCTTGATCATAACAGGGGTCGCGGGCACCAAGGCCGCGATAGATTTCACGTCTAATTTCACCATGTGATCGGACATCTTTGTTGCTTTCTGAAAATTCGCTACGCCATCTTTGGTGCAGAGGCAGCGAAAGCAATTTAGTTTTTTTTTAGGCCCAGCTAAAAAATGTACAATTAGTGACTAAGCCACTTGATTTAATTGATTGTCAATTCACTCAGCTAGATTCATGAAATTTATGGTTCGTGGATTCACAAGTGCGGATTTTGATTTGGCACAGCTGCGAAGTTCTTGCGGCAAACTCCAGTAAGACTTTGGCAAGGTTGAATATGCTTTCAGGCTGCATGCTACTAAGGTAGAAAATACCATATTTAAGAGCGTTAAATATTGATATGTCTATACAGCTAGGCCAGTACGCGTAGAATAAGACTTTACTGAAATCCTGAATTGCATACTGACGTGCAGAACCCTGAATCGCCATCTTTACGCGTCCAGATCTGGTGGTAGAAGTTAAACAAAATTCCAACGGCAGGTTTTTCGCAGGGGGAAAAATGGTAAAGTGCAATCTTGTTCCCATGTTCGCAGTTCACGTCTGAACGCTTGATTTCTGTTGATCTGAAGTAGTAGTAAATACTTAGATACTACTTGAGTATGGAATAAAGCACTTGTTTCGTCACTCGGACATGTTTTATTTGTTTATGGAGATTATGCTTATCAAGTTGTTGCCTACCAAAACAATCTTTTCAAATATAAAGCTTCACAGGACTTACCACATATAGAGTTCAAAGAGTAAAACTTAAACGTGTATCAATTGTCGGCAAGATTTACTATGTAGTTTCGACGATTATCCTCCAACTGCAACTAAAAAAATTCTTTATGTGTATGGTAATATTTATCGTTTGGTATCTTTTATTGGCAAGGTAATACTTAATATTATTGATAATTCCATAATATTATACGGTAATACCTCTTTGCTGCCCATTGTAGCGTTTATGTGTTGCATGAAAAGGTAGCTCTGAGCGTACTGGTAACTGCAAAGCATGCTTATTAATGAATGCGATTATTACCACCCATACCTGAGGCTAAGTATCGTAGGTTCCGGTTTCGGAGTTAGGCAAAAATAAGGTTTTAAAATCTTTCGAATTCAAGTGGATTCACAAGCCACAACTATTACCATGATGGCTTAAGGAGTATTGTGGCTGCCAAGAAGAACTATCTGTTTCAAGTTCTAATGCGGGGATAGCGTCGAGTCTTCCCTCAATCCTTTGCTCGCGACGTGCAACGGAAGTTCGACACGATAGGTTGGTAAGGTAGAGGTATAAAATAAAATGGTAGGTAATTTTCGAGACTCACATCGATTTGATCTGAAATTCGCTTCCATTTAGAATTTCTTCCAAGCTGCAAACATCGGAAACTTTACACAGTCGCTGAGCAATGCAATCCCACTGGACACGAAGAAACAGTTGCTTCTCGATCAGATCGCCCCCGTCATAAAGCAGCTAAGCCCGAAATGGGGAGAAGCAATTCTGAGCATTCTAAAGAGTCTCGATATATCAAAGCTTTTACCTCTGTTTCAAAGCGACAAGGAGCTGGAGAAGAAAGTCAGGGAAGAAGAGGCAATGCTGGAAGAAGAAGAACGCAAGGCAAAACTGGAAGAGGCGAGAAGAATCCAAAGAATGGCGGAGTTGGCCGACCAAAAGAAAAAGCTGGCATCTTCGAAGTGACCTCGCTGTTCAAGTCGAACTAACTGTTTAACTGCATACAACAAAATGCTTTGTCGCCATGCAAACAAAACATTCTTCTGAGGGACAAGAACAACTGTTGACTGTCTGGTTTTGCATAAATTCGTGGGTCATAGCAAGTTTGGAAATGCCCGGACATGGCCAGTTGTTTCAGGCAACCAACTGAAAAGCTCGCCTGGGCTCCTTACTTATTATCAATGTTTAACAAACTTCGCAGAATATCACCACTACTTTATAATAGATTAAAATAACAGACACATGATTACCTCATATAAAAACTCAGTGCGCCAAAATGTGCTCTCCAACATAAAAATAAGTGATTTAAGGTAAAATAAAACAAAGTAAATTATGGAGGCACTTTACATGAAATCAATTTTAGAGAAAATTGTAGCGGATTGAATGCAAGAGAACGATCCCGCTTTGGGGCAAATACAAGTCATCTTTCCCACCATCTATGAAATAAGGAAATTTTGATTAGATAAGATTAACCATTCGCCATCGTAAGAAATCGTCAACATAGGCATAGGCCGGCATTAGTTCTTACACGATCTGGCTTTGATCGAGATCATTTGATCGAGTCAAGATCATTTCACAAGTCACACATCGCGCGCATCTACGCGACTTCATTTCTGGTTTTCAGCTTTGATTTAGAGAAAGATGTCTGTACTCCATATAAAAATTGTAGAAACAGCGTGGTTGCTGCCTGGCACTGTAATTCTCATACATATATTGGCAGCTGCCTAAAATAGATTTTTGGTGTTGTGGTGGTACTAGCAGCAGCAGTAGTGGTGTTGGTAATAATAATAATAGTAGTAGCAGTAGTAGTAGTAGTAGTAGTAGTAGTAGTAGTAGTAGTAGTAGTAGTAGTAGTAGTAGTAGTAG
>QQSS02200630.1:0-12175 GCA_003687565.2 Craspedacusta sowerbii
CCACCTCGAGCTTAGACGCTGATCTATGATCGTTGCCCATAATAGGCATGTCTGTGGCGAGTACTTGCGGAGTATATAATTGCTCATAATAGCCCATCTGCGGGTAGACACCATTGTAATTTTCGACCTAGTACGGTTTCGACCTAGTACGGGCACCCCGTACTGTTAGACCCAGCCCCTGAAGGCATGATGCGAAATCGGTTACCGAACAACGATCACCCTAAAGGAGAGAAAACTATTAAGAATTCCTAAAAGAGTCAATGATACCTAACTTCACCACTAGTTGATCTACAAGATACAGAACTCGGCTTGCTAGTGGCAAAATTATGCCATTTCCGGAACACCAGACAATGTCACGTAACTCCACTTAATGCTGGAACCAAGGTTAGTAACAATTAGATTTCCAGTAAAGTATCTGGTGATAAAGATTGTTTTAAACGTCAGGAAAATTGTTAATAAAGACTGATATTTGTGAGAAACCATTGAGTTCGCGAATCTTTTGACTGCCAAGAATAGTGCATACTGGACATCCTGTTCGTCTATAATCATAGACATCCTATTCATCATGTTCGCGTTCCAATTTATCCAATCGTCTAGTTGCCAAACAGCATGGCCTCAGTCTCGCGTCTCTATGTGAGGCACAACTTAAGCAGTTGATTGAAGGTGGAACTATAGACACAACTGTAGACTATAAATATAACACAAATTCGCATCTCATGTACAAAGGTCAATTTTACATATCATGTAAAATATAATAGCCTAAAATAGAAGAAGAGTATGGTAGCTCCTAATATAATAGGTTATGTATATATCTGCGGACATCACCATCCTGCTGTTTTGTTAAGGCTACAAAATATACCATTGCAAAAATCATCTAAAGTGCTTGTATATACGCTGACATTTACAACTCGAAAATGTGGCTTTGGCGTTACAATGTCAATAATGACTCATAGGTCAGACCCATAGCTAGGCACTGGTAGTCCGTAAAATTGACTAATAATAAGCCAACATGATGTACCGGTCAAATGAAAAGCTTACAGGGGGTTGGTACTTCGTGTTAAGTACTTCGTTCTCTCTTTCTCTCTCTCTCTCTCTCTCTCTCTCTCTCTCTCTCTCTCTCTCTCTCTCTCTCTCTCTCTCTCTCTCTCTCTCTCTATCTTTCTCTCTCACTCCCCCTCACAAGCACGCACTCTAAAGATTATTGGCTGGTCCATTCAATGACATTCAATGTGAATATTTCTGCTGGCAATTTCACATTTTGTCTGCACTTGTATTTACATAGTTGAGAATTTAAGAATCAAAATTCAAAAGCATGGATTTTTCTAATCAGTGTTATGCGAAGCTGTATTAATATAATGGTCTTTTTGTTTTTTTACAGCAGTTAATAAGAGTTTAGCCTAGCTTGTAGTGCAATTTCTTTTGCGTTGTGTAAACTTACCAAGTTTGATTGAACGAAGCGTAGAGTACACCACAGCTTGCATTGCGACTTCTTCTATTTGTTATGAAATCTGAACTCAACCGTTACCAACCACCCGTAATATATACACTCATACAAATAATTAGCCATTATTTACAAATATTGATAGCAGCATGGGCTTCGATCGCGTTTAGTCCATCGTTACTATATATGGTTGCGATCTCCCAGAGTCCACGCTGTGCAAATTATGTTGCTTTAAGTAGGTACATGCCTGACCAATATCAACATATTTTACATAACACATCTGATGAGCATCGTGGCCATTAGTTTACCCAACAGTTTCCTTCACGCTGTACAAATTATTGATCTTGCATCATGCTTGCCATGACATAGCTTTCATACCAATTTAAAAAAAGCTCTTGTGTGAGTTATGAGATTCAGAAATTCAGAAGTTCTCAGAAATACTAATTCTGCCCAGAGTTGTTGAAAGTAGCCGAGACAAGCTTTTTGCAAAAGTTACTGAATCAGTAGATTAGTTTGCTAATTTTTTTATCAGTTCATAACACTTCTTGTGATTGAAAAGGTATAAAAGGATTGGATATGTTCGCCATATAGCAGAGAAATTCTAACTTGTAAAACTTGTTTTAAAAGTCAAGGGTCATGCCTTAAGTTGACTCTGCATATCCTGTTCAGTATCAATTGAATATTTTTATGTACTGCTTGAAGACCAATTTCTTAGCTGTTTTTGGAGCTTGTAAATTTATGCTCTGGCAGGAAGCTGTAATCGGTAGAAACTTAAAACAATGAACTTTTTGAATTGACAGGCTAGGTATCAGGCATGTAAAGTTTTCTGTAGAGGCATTGAATCTCGTGGGAAGTTGTGATATGAAGATATATTGATGGTCATCATGTTGGGATAAACCTTTTCCCGACGGAAGTAATTGGAAATGATGGACTCACTATTACTCTCCAGACCAGTCTCAGCGAAAAGGTTTGTTGCCATTTATTTAAACTTCGTCT
This sequence comes from Craspedacusta sowerbii, assembly GCA_003687565.2. Classification (NCBI taxonomy): domain Eukaryota; kingdom Metazoa; phylum Cnidaria; class Hydrozoa; order Limnomedusae; family Olindiidae; genus Craspedacusta; species Craspedacusta sowerbii. Next base: position 2,438 of record QQSS02200630.1, read on the forward strand.
GCTACTTATTTCTGCCAACAAAGCATCAATCAATTGTCCAGCGTTTGTTAATAACCATATCATAAAACATAAAAACTATATATTTAATATAATTTTCATATTAGGATCAGAGCCACTCACTTTTTAGGACCTTCTAATGCAGTGTACCAGTAAATGCGATTTTAAAAGTTTTCACACGCCTAAGGATAAATACAAAATTATTTTAAGCTGTAAATAATACATGAGGAATGTGGACTTCTTTTTAATGACTAGAAAGTATAGTCATAGGTGGCATGAAATCCATTGGCTGTACCCGCTGGTGTGGTATTGGAGGTTATGTTAGTCAAGTACTCTTTGCTTTCCAAGTAAACATCCTATCTCAGCGATGTCTTACATCCACATACTGTGCATGGTGGCTGGAGTGTATGGACAAGTCTTTGGTGGGGCGAGTTTCAGCCGATGGGGCAAAGTATAAGATGATGATGAAATCATCAAAATTTGCATAAAAAATACACATTTAGATTGCCATTTATTTTAATTGGTAGCGATATGGGAGATGGGAGGCTTGCTAATGATGTCTGCTGAGCAACGCATGCTTAGATGTCCCTGTAAAGTCGATTGCACATAATGTGGGTACAAAACTTTTATATATCAAGGGGCTTACAATTGCTTATATTTTTAAAATGTTTTTTAGGTCGGAAGCCTATGAAGGCTTCTATTATTTCTATGCCCACACCTTAGGCTAAGTATTTTGTAGTAGTCTATCACTCGATTGGTCTTCACTTTGTATATAAGCATTGGAGAGAGCATAAGCTTAACTATGCAAATAGTTTTAACACAGGTTTGCTCAAAGGCTTGTGCTGAAAATGGAAGTGTTTTTTTACTTTCTTGTCAAACATCAACGGTTTCCCTCGTTTAGTAAATCTGAAATCGAAACTGAAATTCGTACAAGGGTTGCTGTAGAAGAAAAAGCATTTCGGTGGGTGGAAAGACTGGCAGTTGAAGATTTCATTACAAGATCTGAACTAGAAGAAATGGTAGAATGGAATATGTACTTGCTTTGATATTTATTTCTAGTGGCATTACATATTAACAATTGCATAAGTAAATTGGAAATGACTCTTATGGTAGCTCTATGTCTTTCAGGTTGACGCCATAATGATGAATTGGCAATAAATCTTATGACAGCTCTATGTCCTTCAGGTTGACGCTATAATGCCATCTCATTACCAAGATATTGTGGAAGAGCGTTTTGCCTCTCACATTTGTGGATATCCACTTTGCTCAAGTAAACTAAGCAAGGTAAGAATCGGAGAGTTTGTTTTATTCTTTGAATAATTGTACTTGTATATAAGTATTTTTTTTTTTTACAAAGGTTGAAGATGCCATGTTTGTAACTTGGAACCTCTAAAAAATTTATGTAAGGGGTAGTACTACAATTCTGCTACGTGGTTTTTGGAATTTCAGCACTGAATACTTCTAATGCTTCGGATTCATTTGTAGGTGATCAAGCAGAAGTACCGCATCTCAAACAATAGAGTTTATGACATGGCCGAAAGAAAGGTTTTAGTTCAATGTTTATAGATGTTTTATGCTCTGTTTGTGACTCCGCTATTTTGTAAGTTCATGTAATGACTTTAATTGGTGGGTTGGTGTTTGGATTGGTTGGGTGGGTGCGTGGCTGTATGGGATTGATGGATGAAAGGATGGACGGACGGATGGACGGACGGACGGACGGACGGATGGATGGATGGATGGATGGATGGATGGATTGATGGATGGATGGATGGACGGACGGACGGACGGACGGACGGACGGAGGGAGGGAGGGAGGGAGGGACGGACGGACGTACGGATGGATGGATGGACGGACGGACAGTCGGACAGACGGACGGATGGACGGATGGATGCTTGGATGGATGCTTGGATGGATAGATAGATAGATAGATGGTTGGATGGATTGATGGCTGAATAGATGATCGCTCGGAGGTATGGTTTGATAAACGGATGAATGGATGGATCAGTGGATCGATTGATGGATTGATCGTGATATAAATTGTTTTCATGGTCAAGTGGGATCGAGGAATGGATTGTCGTAGGACGACCATTGTATGGATGTATAAAAATGCTGACTAATATATTTAAAAGTCGTGAGATCAGCTGTGACGGTATGAGAACTGCTTTTAACTTCAGATGGCCCTTCTTTGCGAGATGTTGTTATAAGATTTGTACCCTTCTCGTTATGTCTATTCGCACAATGAATGGAGCTTATTTTAATTCCTCATAGTGTTTTTGCAGCGTTCTCTGCTTTAAAGCTAGCAAGTTTCTCCAGTCGCAAATCCCGGAAGCCCCTATTTGGCTTAGGCGGAGGTTAGTGTACTTAGTTATACATTCTTAATCGCTGGTATGCCGACCCCAGCGATCAGTTTTGAGATAGGACTTTGTGATTTTTAATTTTTTAAGTTGTTAGTAGGAGGAGATGATGCCTGCGCCAATGAATTGTTGGTCCACAACATGTCATCTGAAGTGTTTCCTGGTATCCTCTTTATTTGTGAATCCTTAGTATTTCTGCCCATACTGCTGTGAATACATCTTTGTGCAGCTTGCTGTTTCCGTACGGGTCTTTGTAGTTGCGCTTTTTGTTTCTAGTAAGTCGACGATCAAGCTTTTAGGCGAAGCAAGTGAAAGGAACGCCGTAAAGTACGTCTTATATTGTTCAAGCATGAAGTATTGTTATTATTATTGTTTGTAAGGTTTCGGTGTGAAAATTCGGTGAAAAATTACCTGTTACAAAGTGCAGCGCTTATGTTGCGGCTATCCGCTGTATATTGCAATATTTAATGTAAAGTATTCTGGTTTGACGACTGTCGTATTGTGTACTGTGTACCGGTTGGCCCCACAAAATTATAAAAACGAAACTAAAAAACCCGGCGCAGGGCGGTTTCTCGCTATAGTTACTACTTAAGTTTGGCAGTAGATGCAAAATAATTGTCGTAGAGGCTTTTTATGTCGCATTTATTGATTCTGTTAAAGGACTTTGCAATCGGATGAAGTTGACATCTCAGGCGGACTGCAGCGCTTGACTTTGGGCGACGTGGAAGACGAAGAGTATGTATATTCTGCATACATCCAACCCCGGGGGGCTTTTCACGGCAATATCTCTGTTGAAGTGTAATTTTTTTAGTGGTGACCATAAATTGTTCTCGATCTTTAGCCTGCTCGTAACTTGTGATATATGCTCGGAGTTATTTCATTGGGATATCCAAATAAAAACGACGATGTCGGCCCTATTGATGCTTTTAATTCTTTTTGTTTTTAGTTGATTTTATTAATCGAGGCCGTTGCTGGTTCTGTAGGCATCCGGTCTAATTAAGGGTAGATCTTTCACGATCTACCAGTTTAAGCTATAGGCCAGAGCCGTGATTCTTGCCTCTAAACGTAGCTCTTTCTGTATCCGTCTTTAAACCCTTCCGTTAACATTGCATTCGTGTATTTCTACACATATCACTCGCTAGTAGATGCGTTTGTTCGTTATTATCCAAGCTTGACTGTGTGACTTGAGTTGTATGACTCGATTGATTCCTGTGATCATTTTTGATGTTTAATGTAGAGCCACTGCTTACAATTCAGTTGAGGCGACTGAAACTCCGGAGATAGAAACGAATGTTGTCCATGACGAAAAACCTGTCACTCGGAAATCCGCTGAAAGCGACTTGACTCTAGTTGGTAATGCGCGGCCATGTTTGAATCGTGGATTACCCGGCGCTGTATTGTCAGAGCCTAAAGCTGTTACGCGAAGTTCGTTCCTTGGAAACAAGGAGCAGCCGACGACTCCTCTTGATTTACCACAAGACAGATGTCTGTTACTTATAAATACGCTTGTCAGCTGGCTGACGGATGAAACGTACAAGTTCTTGTCTGGCTACACGCCGCCTTCTGATGTTGGCTCAAGTGGAGCCGTTTCAGAAAGCTTGAATACGGTTCGGTGAAATCCCTACTTTCTCGTAGTTCTATTGTCTCGCTCATATTTTCGGTTGCTTCCCCTACTCATGCTTCCGTGTTTTACAAGCGTGCGTGCATTGCTTATGATTAAATCTTTGCAGCCTGAAATATGTAGGACCTCTCTACTCTACTTCAGCATTTATTCGGCGTCGGAATTTGAAGTTTGGTAAAGCTCTTGATCGCAGGCTTCTTAAATGAGGCAATAAAAGAGCTGAAATAAAATAATGTATAAAAATCAAATATTAAATTAAAATATAAAAATAAAATATTCGTGGATGCGATGGTGACATGAACTTGATCACGTCCCGGGGATGGTCGTCTTGTAAGATTTAAGTATAAGCAACTCAACCAGGACCACTTATTTATCGATCTGAACTGACCTGACTTTTGTGAAATGCAAAGATCATGGTGCCTCATGATGCGCCATACATCTAAAGGTCTAACATCAGATCGTGAAAATTACATAACTTGTATCTTCTATTACACACCGCTTCTTGTTTACCTTCCTGCAAGAGTTTGTACTGCAGCCGAAAGTGCGTACTTGCGAGTTTTCACGCAGTCATGTCAAGAGTCCGCTGTGTCTTTGGAACATTATCACCAGACTCTCTCCGCTGCATTTATTTCTGATCAGTTAAGTAGTTCTGATAATGCCATAGAAATTTTAATTTCTTTTTTCTGATTACAGAGATCATTCATCTTGCCTGCGATCGATTCGAAGTCTCAGATGCAAATTCGGCGCCGCATCGTTCAAGACAAGCTTAGATCGAGGTGACGGATTTTCTTGAGATCGCTTGGTGTTTTAGTGTGTGCGTTTTGATCATATTAATCAAAATGTTTCTTTTATTCATGCTTTTCTGAAGCCATAATTTATAGCTTGCATACTAACTGGGTGTGCAAAAAATATGCTCAGCGCCGCATTCGTGAGGTTTCGTTCTTGTTGGTTCTGGGGCTCCTTGCATGTTACAAGGCGTTAATTTGATATTTTCGCTAGTTTAACGGAAGCATTGTTCTCCCTATAGGCTGCCAAAGTTCTTGCCCGTACTAGAGCTGGAACTAGTGGATGTTACAAGCGAAGTGCATGAGCTGGTTTCTACCCTGAGGTGATTGGACTTCTACATATGTGCGTTAGGGTTGTTGATTTTGTTCCGTTTTACAAACTTTTCGCCTGGCATCTGCTCTGACAACTGTGAGTGTCGATAAACTCGATATAAAGCTGAGGTTTTTATTATTTAGTTGTTGCGTTTTTGTTCTTCTTATTACATATATTGGTGATTTGCTTGGAGGTCTCATTGTTTTCTCGCAGTTTCACGAGCTATAATATCAGCTTGACATCAAAGGATTGGTCGCTCTTGTCGCTTCTGGTCTTGCGAATGTAAGTACTGGTGCGTGGCTTTTTAGTGCCTAGCTGATAAGCTTCTTGCTTATCACGGAATCTGAAATTCGTGGTGTGGATATGGATGGGATGTTTGTGGGGGTGTGGTAGATATTACTTGTTTGCGTTGAAGGTTTCATCAGCGTTATCGAAGGCAGCGTTTCTCATTGTTATTTGGTCCGTTACTTTTGGAACATGAGTTTTTTGTAGGCTGTTTTGAGACTCAACCTCTTTGGGGATGCAGGTTCTTTGCTATAGTTTGCAGTGCGTTTACAGTTTGTCAAATGTGCTAGCTCTTTGTCCATAATATTGATGCACTTATGCGCAATCAGTTCTTTCTGTCGTTTAGACTCAGCCTTCGTCTTCCTTGCGTTTCTGAGGCTTTTGTCCGCGCAAGACGCCAATTGGAAATACATCTAACTGGAGAATATGGCGTGTCTTGGATTGATCTGGAAGCTTCTTTGGCCACGTATTTCTCTGCCACGGTTAATTCTGTAAGCATAGCTTGCCACCGCGTTGTAGACGTCGACTCTTATCGTATTTTAGACGAGCCTGAATTAAGGTTTAGTGAACTAGTTTTTGAAAATCCATAGCACGTCAAGCATCAGAATTTATGATTTAACTCCTTAAGCTCCGTGAAGTTTCTCCTGTTAAAAGCGCACTTTGTTCGCTGGTGTCGTGACAAGCTAAAGGAGTAGGCGAACCAAAGCGATGCGCGTCCTGTATGTTCTCGGCAGCTGGTGGTAGCACCTAAGAGGGGAAGAACGTGATGTATGTTTAGCTAGGGCATCTTTATGAAGTCTTTCTGTATACATTTTCATGTTGACTTCCATAAAAAATAAGGTATCTCTTCTCTGTAACAGTGCAGATAGGTGACTGACGCACATTTTTGCATCGCCTACCTTCACTGAGTGCCGGTTTATCTGAAAATGTGCCGTTTTTACGCCAGAACCTCGTGTTAACTCTTCATTCATATTAGCTAAATATTCAAAGAATCCTTTCCAGTCATGCTGACCTGTTGTGTAATTTCAATGCTTTTTTTCTTTATTTAAATTAAAAAGTTAATGTCACGGATTTTCGTAACCATAGCCAGGATGCAATAGCTGCGAACGATGGCTTCGAATCGAGATGCTTGAAGCAGTGCTTGGCTGTTGAGAAGAGCTCAGATTATTCCCAAATGCGCAGTCCGTCCATCGCCAGTGATTGCTAATGTAGCTTTAGGGTGTTGAGGGAGCCTCTCGAGGAGCTAAAGATTTCTATAGGTGCTCAGGAAAGGAGTCTTTGACGACTGACCTAATAACATCGCAACAGGTCCACAGCTGCTGCTCCTATCTTAGATTTGGCTTCAGAAAAACTATAGCATGTTATACCCTGCTTGCCCAACGACCGCCACTTGGATGCTCTGCCTGTTGATCTGATATTAAAGAGAGTGTACACTGTGCGAGTGTGACGGTCTCGGAGATAAGTTTTCGTTACTAAGTCTAGAAATTTGTTTGCTGGCAACGCAATTCGAATGAAGAATACTCTAGTTTTGTTATTTTCACCACTTTGTCATACTGTTTCGTTGATAAAGTCTCCTCGATTTTCAGCGGACTTTAAGCTGCTTGGCCCTTTCTTACTCGCAGCCAATATTTTTTGCTGCGCTCAAGTAGCTCTGGTTGCCTCCTTGCTAACTCATGCCTGTGGCCTGCTGTCTCGATCTCCTGTGAGATCTCTGATTGCCTTGAGATAATAGGCGAGCACCTTGGTTGCCTGGCTGGGATTGGGACCTCATTAAATCCACCTTCCGCGAAAACTCCGTGTGTAGTGTAGCTCGTGCGCGATCTTGTGGCGTTCGATCGTGGATGGATTTCCCAAGCTGTGTTGGTAAGATGTGGGTTCTGTAGCACTTAAAAAATTTGCTCTCTGCAACGCCGAACTTAGCTAATTTTAGCTAATAACTTTACAGTGTGTGACCGATGCCGAGCAATGTAGTTGCAGTTGTTATCCGGTGCCCCGCGTTCGCCCAACTAGCTGCCCTGCTAGCTGCCCTGCTAGCTCGAAGCAGAATGCCAACCTTATAACACATATCCTCAAAGCAGGACAGCTTAGCCGTGCGTTGGCGGTAATGCATGAAGCGAGTGTTTGTATCAGGATTTATGAACTAGGTCATATTGATTTGTAAATTTGACTCCGTTCTAGACAGGTGAGCCAATTCTTCTTTGTGGCGAGGATCTTGCGTTCCGGCTAGGCTGCGTTCGTAAGTTGAATTAAAAAGAAAAGAATGCTTAACTCGTTCTACCATCTCTGTCAAGAGCTTCGTTTCCAGCCACACACTTTCCTCCGAACTCTATTACCAAGCAATTGCCCCAGACGGGTTTAGGCACGTGACAGACAACTTGTCACTTCGGCAATCAGGCTTTGGGAATCTTGCGATCGTAGCTTTTAGCAGTGCTTGTTTCAGTAGTGCCCCCCTGCCAGTCCCCTATCCAACAACTTGGAAGACGTTTTGTTCGCGAACTAATTGATGATTTTGAGTTATTGGATTTATGGAACGAAAAGTAGAGTTCGTCTGTGCGCTCGACTGCATTACTTTGCGTCTGTAATTTCAGTCGGAAACCCCTTTTGAATGTGCTTTCGTTGCCATCACGTTTTTGTTGTAAATCCTGTCTGTAGGATAGTTTTGGTGATTTTCTCGCCTCGCTTAATCATAGCATCATCCCTGTACCATCACATAGTCGTTTTGTATTTATGAAGGATTTATATGCCTCCGGCTCGAGGATGTTTGTAAAATCCGATGTACACAGCGCGATATCAAACTGTACGCTATAATCTGTGTTCCTATATTTACGCGCCTGACTGTTTTGAACGGTCAAAGAATTAGTTCAGATAACGAATGCAATATCCGAATGTTTTGCTGCGACCTATGAGTCGAGAAAGCAGCCATTTGCTTCAGGCAAACATTTTGCGCCAGTCGGTTGTATGTGATATTTGGGAAGTGTACCGCCCTCTTGAGTTAAGCCGTTAGATCGGCCATCTGTTCTTTTCGTGAACGCATTTTTAAAAATTGCTTGCATCTGTGATCTTCTATTGTTACGCTTGCTCCTACATACAGGCCGCGAGTGTTAAGTCCGGAGTCAGCCAACGCGTTTCTGCGAAGATTTTCGAAATGTGTTCGGTAGGTTCTTTTTTTAAAATTTAGTTTAGTCTCTTTTTCTTTTTTTTTTTTGGTGATTATGAACTGCGCATTATTGTATATTATGTATAGATACGTGTTACATAAATTCTTACGTTCGAGGCGAACGTCTAAGGCATTGCTTTTGCTATTGGCGAGGGCATCTCTGCAGCCTCGTAGTCATTTCGTTTTGACCCTTCCCCAATTGCTGGCCTGATGCTTCATTATCATCGCCTGTATTATAATCCTCAGACAGCTTTGAGAGTCTTTCGGTTGTCTTGGTAACTCTGGCTCGCTTAACCAGCTTCTAGTCGGTTCGCGACGATTGCCAATTGTTATTAGAAAAGACCGATACCGCCAGTGTTTGCTCGTAGCTTAGCACCGCTTCTCGGCATAATTGACTGTTTATTAGCCATGTGGGGATAATCGCACGAGTTTTTTGAATCGTGGACTGCCTTAAGTTTTCGGTTGTTCTCGGCTTCTTAAGCTCTATGTTATGTATCCGATGGAGAAGTTTTCTTTTTGTTGAACCTGCACGAAGATTTGCTTGTGTACGTTACGGTCGGGCACAGGATTTGGCGCGTCTACTTGGAATCGGAGTACAATTTTACTGTTCGGTTTTGTTGATACTGTATGATAAGGCTTTGTTGGGCTGGTGGTTGAGCTATGACGAACCATTTGTAGTTGGTTAACCCATTTGCTTGGGCCATGCGAAAATCGACGATACCTTCTAGGTAGGAAGACATGGTGACAAAGTTCTTATGGATCAGTCGGTGTTTTTTTAGCGTGGTGCTTGGGTTGCGGAAACTTCTGAGAAGATTCTAGTAGTGGCGATGGACGGTGCGAGAAGCGTGCATATGGTAGCCTTGGTGTAAAATGCGTCCACAGCTGCCTTAGAACAATATAGTTAGCGCTTGTTCGGAATACGATCTTGCTAACTGGTGATAAAAAAATAAATACCTTTGGGATCCGAAAGATTTCCTTTGCTTAGACGTTTTTGATCTTGTATTGTACTGTGCTGCTCTCGTAATCTGAGCACGAAAAGCTCAGCGTGGGAAGCCACTGAAATGGGATCTTTTACGTCGAGGAGCCGCCGGGTTAAAGGTGCATGCTCGTCGGAGTCGCGTGGAAAGGTAGCTGCAACGTGTCCCCCTCTGTCTTTGTGTGTGTGTGTGTGTGTGTGTGTGTGTGTGTGTGTGTGTGTGTGTGTGTGTGTGTGTGTGTGTGTGTGT